>JBBMKA010000022.1:1881218-1894559 GCA_037833695.1 Sechiopsis laciniata | reverse complement strand
ATATTATAATCATGTATTTTATTTAATCTCTTTATTTTTTTAGAAAATATGATTAGATTATAAATTATTTTTTTAGAAACTTTAGCGTTTCGTCATCGAGGAGCAGCGTCGTGGAGCATCGAGCTTCATGTTCAGATGCAAGTTTAGCACCGTCGTGCAGTCCTCCAGCGCCGTCGTTCGGGTCTGTGTGGGTTGCGGCTGACCAATTCAACCGTCGCGCGAGTGTGCCGCTGTGGGAGTAGTCGAGTTCGTCGCCATCTGTTGGTCCGGGACAAGTTCAGAGCTGGTTCGAGTTCGTTGCAGCCGTGGGTTCGCCAGCAGAGGTTCGCTGAGGTTTTGCTTGTGTGTGTGTGTTCGCCGTGGGTCAGTCATGGCCGCCGCCAAAGATTCCTCAAGGTGAGCTTCCATTGTTGTGTTTTGTAGCTCAAATGGGTTTGTCTCAAGGTAGAAGAAGAAGGGTGTTTGATTAAGGGTTTAAAGATATTTAAATGTGATTTAAGCATTGTTTGGTTGTGGTTTAAAATTATTTAAGTTGGGGTTATATGTTGTTAGTTTTAGGTTCAAACTCATTTAAAAGGTGGTTAAAGCATAGTTGGTTATGAGTTTAAGAATATTCAAGTTATGGATAGGTGGTGTTTGGTTGCTGGTTTATGTTATATAAGTGATGGATTAAACTTATTTGGCTGCTGGTTTAAAGTTAGTTAAAGTGTGGTTTATGCTTGTTTGGTTAGTGGTTTAAAGCCATTCAAGTGGTGATTTAAGCTTGCTTGGCTAGTGTTTTAAAATCATTTAAGTTATGAATTAGAGATGTTTATTTGTCGGTTTATGGACATTTAAAATATGAATTAAGGTGTGTTTAGCTATGGGTTTAATGGTTGTTGGATTAGAGTTTAATGTGTGTTTGGCCTTGGGTTAAATTAATGAGTTTGACCCATTGACTTTTCTGTTGACCATATTTAACCTGAGCCATTCCTGTTCTTCTAGCTGAGTTTGTGAAGCGCATATAGCCATCGGGACATGTTTTTTGAGATTTTTCCCTATTTGATAAATTTGATATTCTGGATCCGATTTTGATGGTCTAAAGTGCTAGTTTTGACCCGTTTGTTCGTTACAGGGCTCAGAGTTGTGTTTGACTAATTGAAGATACCAAGAGGTTCTTAGAGCGTTGTTCGGGGATTCGGCTAAGGTAAGAGACTCTTTACTCTCTTCTCGAGGACCTGTGGTTAATACATGTGCCGGTTTACTTGCATTTGTTAATTTGTCTGGTTGTAGCATGACCATGTGCAATTTATGTTGCATTTGATTGCATTGAGAGCATATACATTTCATGCCTTGTCTTTTGTATGACTAGTGATGCATGATTCGTGTATGGTTAAGTTGCATGTGGTTGCATGATTGTCCTGATATTGACTTGCATGATTGTCCTAATATAGACTTGCATGATGTTTGATGCACGGCTTGATGCCTCGTTTGGACCCAAACGAGTCATGGAGACCAGATAGAGAAGACTAGTAGGTGGGTGTGGACGATGATATTCGGGTACACACCCTAGCTTTAGGTGATATTCTCTCACTCTGCTGGACTTCCGTGGATGGTTGGTCGGCCAGGCTCACGGCCCTGGATGGTTTCTACTAGTAGCCTAGGCACTATCCGAGTATGTGATATGAGCCTGATATGGTTCCTTGGTGATTGGTGTGGCACCACCTCTCGTCGTGAGTACGAGGCCTAGGGCCAATAGGAAGCTCGACTCGTCGGATTCCTCTGGAGTAGGTTGCCAGATTTCTCTCGAGTTAGAGGACTCTTGTGGGCTTTTGGTCTTGAGGTCTACGACCTTTAGATTGCTCTGCAAAGTGATCGTCAAGAATGAGGTTTCTTGACCTAGCACCCAAGAGTTTGGATTTTGTACACTCTTCGGTTATGTTGCCGATCATACTTGTTTGCTGATGTTTGTATTCTTGTGCATGCCTGTCCCCGGGCTGGGGAAGTCTTACCGAGTTTGCGAAAACTCACCTTTCTACTGTGGAATCCCCACAGGTACTACTATATCGTACTGAGATGGATGATCAACGAAGCTGGAGACGACCATGGGACCTGCTGCATTACCTTGTGTAGAGTCTTTTAATTTATTCATTTTGTATGAACTATTTAAGGGCATGATAAGTTGTACATATTTACTCGAGTTTTTATGTTTTGACTCTCGAGTACCCTTTGATTCTTTTAATGGGTTTAATGTTTTATAAACTTTTGTAAACAGTCAATTTGAAGTGGTTTTGTTTTTATATATGTCCTAGATGTCGAACATCATTTTCATGCATTTAGAGTTAAGGACTTATGTTTAAATCCTGATTTGGGTTGGGTCCTTACAAAAACATAGATTGAACTATAATAATCCAACTTTCTCTTTACCTAAACAGCCCCAAAATGCACCCTTATCACCATACTAAAATACTTCACCAAAATTTTATTTAGAAAATACAGACTTCTGTTATAATTCAACTCGACCTCCAATGCGCACATTCCACTACACTATAGCCTTATAAGGACAAAAGTCACATGAAAATGTTTTTGTTGAAAACAGCACATGAAATGCTTTTATTACTATATGTATGTATACAAATCGACAAATAACTTAATAAGTATTATATATTTTCATACAAATTCCTTTAATATTGAATTAAACCCCCAATTATGATCGATTTTTTTTTTTTAATTATAATAATTGAGAATAGAAAGTTCGAATTCATGACCTCTTAATCATTGAATGCAGATTAATATCGCCGAACAACGGCTTTGATCGACTATTATCAAATTCTGAGTAACGCATATATTTAATGATAAATTAATGTATTTTCCTATTTACAAACAGATTTAAAAATTGAAAATAATAATAATAACAACTAATTACAGCTGTTTTCCGTACTTTTTAAATCTAAAAAAAAAGGCTTATTTGGAGGTTCCTGCAAGAATAAGCTTTGTCTCTCCGGTAGGGATTTGGTAGGCTGCTGCCAGTTCTAGTTTAATTGATTATGATAGACCAAGTGGGTCCCACTAAAAGTTGATGATGAGGGGTGGAAAGTAGAGAAGAGATGTTGGTTAAAATGGGGGGGAGATGCAGGGGATTATGGGCAATAATAAGGTACAACGCAGACCATCATAAAACTGCAGATTGGTGTCGGATTACAGCTAGGTCTAGCTTGGATTTCAACAGTATGGGATGGCTGGCTGTCATGCCCCAATTCTATTGGCTTTTTCATATTATAAAACATCCATTAAATATTTTAGATGAACTTTATGGAAGAGTTATTTGGGTTAAAAAAGATAATGAAAATGAAAATGAAAATTCTCCATTATTTTTTTAGTTAAACAATATTTCTCTTTATAATAAATATTTATTTTGCACACTTAACAAATTAGTTGCTGGCTCAAGCTGATTAATTTAATTAGTCTTTTTAATTAAATAACATATTTATCATACAATATTTTAATTAAAATTTGAGCATCATTTAAAAAAAAAAAAAATTTAAATTTAAGTTAATTTTGTAATAATTTAATAAAAAATCTTATTCATTATATAAAAATATTTATACTATATAATATTTTTTTTAATGATCGAACAACTTCATTTGATCGTCAAATCAATTTTTTTTGGAGAATATATGAACATAGATATTTTTAGTATATCGCTAAATTATTGTTCTTGTTGACATTTTATATAATCATTTTTTTGCTAACCATTCTTTTTGTTTTTTTATCTATATTTTTGTTTTTTGATAATCATTCTCATTTTTCTTCTTTCAAATTTCTTCATAATGTTTGAAAAAACATTTAGCTTACAACTTTCAAAAATTAATTTTTAGGCTAAAATATAATTCTTGCCCATTATACAAAATTAAGTCAAATTTTAATATAAAAGTTGCAATTATGATTTTTTTTTTTTTTTTTTTTTTTTAAATCGAATTCGCCAACTAATAATAATGATTTATTTATCTAAAAAAATGATTTATTAAATAAAAGGAAATGGGAAGATATATTTCTAAATTTTTGTAGAAAACAACTAGTATAAACTCTTTTTTTAATCGGGAAGCAAGAAATTCATCTCAACATAAATAAATTAAAATAGAATTTGTTTGAGAATTAAGGGGGTATGGCAACTTCAAAATGTATTTGTTGGACCAAGATCATGGGGTGTTTTTTTTTTTTTTTTTTTTTTTTTTTTTTAAATTATAAAATTTAGACATTTTATCCTATATAAATATATATTTTTTATTAAAAGACAAACAATAATTACTAAGGATGATTGAATGGGTCAGTGACGCACATGTTCGATCTCGATAATCGGTATTTGTCTCCTCTCCTCCAATACGTACTAAAAAAAACTATGGGTGAAATACCACAACCTAACTTCTTAAAAATAGACTCAACTAATTTTGTATCTCAATTATTGCTCAATAAGGCAGTTACTTATAATTTGTTTAAAAATATATTTTCCTATTAAAAGTCCAATAATATTTAATTTTTAATGCAATAAGAGACGAAGAGATTTAAAGTAAAAATCTCATAATTATTATTAATACATCACGATTTTATTCATCTATATCTTGAATAATTATATAGACTAAATTGACAATTTAATAGTCAACTCATATATAATTTAACTTCCTAAAAAAAAAAGGGAAAAAACTTGTATATAATTTAAGTGATTTAAGTTTATTATAAAAAATGATTATCCCTCCAAATTTATCTAAAAAAAATTATATAATATATAGAACAAAACTTCCCTACATTTCTAAATTTGAAAAAATGCTCCAATCAATATAATATTTTTATTTGTAAAATAAGAGCTTAATAAATTTAAGTTTTTCTCTAATATATATATATATATATCGGTCATATATTGTATATTACTCTGGCTCACTTGTTTTTTTCCTAAAAAAAAAAGAAAGAACAAAATTACAGGGATCAAGAGAGTGGACGACACGTTCCAATCACGGAAAACGGAAAGCGGGTGAAGTTTTACAGTTTTCATGTCCTAAAAGAGCGTTAAGACGCCATTTTACCGTTCGACAGCGATGCTTCTCCTTTCTTACAGGTCCAACTTCCCCCACTCCCACTCTCAAGCGCGTGTTCCTCACTCACCTCCATAGAAAGAGCTGCAATCACCTACAGCGCCAGATGAACCCAACAAATTACAACCACCAACGAAAGAGCGCCACGTATATAAGCCGAATATTTAAAGCCAAGCCGCTACAAAAGTCAGCAGATAATAAAAAAGGTACTAAAAGCCGAAGTGTTGTTTATTTGGGTTTCAGAACTTGAAGAAAAAAAAAATGGGTGCTCTCAGTGAGGTTTCTTCTCTTCAATTTTTTCAACCTGTTGCTATAGATGACGCCTGAGATTCGCCGGAGTTGTTGATTCCGTCTGTTTTTCTCATCGGCGGTTGCTCTGAGTTCGTGTTTGTAAGTGTGGAGTGTTTTTTTTTGTTCTTCGTTTCTACGGATCTTTAATGGAGGATCGGAAGGAGAAGGAGAAGGCAGAAGAGGTGCAAGGTTCTAGTCTGACGATGGAGAAAGTTGCGGCAGCTAAGAAGCTTATAGAGAATCATTACAGAGCTCAGATGAAGAACATTCAAGAGCGGAAGGAGAGGTACTTCAATTTACTTAGTATGCGCTTGTTTGATTCTAAGGAAAATGCAGGAACTGAGAATTTTTTGAATTCAACAGTTCGATTCATTTCTCAATTGCGTACAAATTCGTTAATTAGAACCCTTAGTTTTACTGTAGCAACGTCGGTGTGAATTTGAGATCTCATTGTATTCTCTCTGTGTTTGGTTTCTTTGCAACTGTGTGATTTAGGAATTGTAATCTTTAATTAAATGATCTTAGCATTAGTATCTCGTTTGAATCTGTCATCCTACTGGTAATGTAGAATAATGAAGATACTATGCAGAAGTTAATGATCAGGATTATCATACTTCACTAGCTCATGTCTGTTTTCCGTTTCGTTTAATCTTTCCATTAGGAAAGAATGTAAATGAAGTTTGAAAAAAGCTAAGCTAAAGGGAAAATTCTTTAGGTGCTTTAAATCGAGTGGAATGAGGATCGGGAGATGTGGCTTTTACACGTCCTTTAATCTTCAACATTGAAATGGCTTGGATTTTTCTTCTTGTCGGGACTGTTTCAATTTAGATGTACATTTGGACTTATTGACTCAACTATTTTTCCATATTTGTTTTTTCATGGAAGACGATGGATGTTGGAAAGAAAGTTAGCCTCCTCAGATGTGCCTAAGGAAGAACAAATCACTCTAATCAAAGATTTAGAGCGGAAAGAAACTGAGTTTATGCGACTCAAGAGGCACAGGATTTGTGTTGATGATTTTGAGCTCTTAACCATCATTGGCAGGGGGGCTTTTGGTGAGGTTAGTTTATCATTTTACTCTTTATAACATTATTCATTTTCCTCAGTCAAAGAGTTCAAACTGATTTTATATGATTCGATTGTATGGTACAATAACAGGTTCGATTATGTCGCGAGAAGAAATCTGGTGATATATATGCCATGAAAAAGTTGAAGAAATCTGAAATGCTTATGAGAGGACAGGTAAAGTTTGATTTTGAGTTCTCCTAATTCATTTACCGAAATAGAGTTCATTAAAATTTTCATTTGCATGTCATTTTTTCAATTAATATTGAGCTATCACCATGTTACGGATTTGGAATCAAATTTGATCCCGTGCATGCATTTAGATGAACAACTTGTTGGTGTTATATGCTTATAGATGATTGCGTGGTGTAACAGTCTAGGTGCAGATTTCATGGCGCCATTGCTAGTTGTTTATGACACTGGACTAGATCTAGTAGTAATAGGTCTGTTAGTTGGAGCATATGGTGAATAGCCTTTCCAGGCCAATTTGACAATCTTATCATGTCTAACTGATATTTCAATTTCTGGCTCGTGAATAATTTATTTGGATCATTCAACTAGCGCCAGTATGTTTTTGGATCAAGCTCCCTAGGATAAAAAGGAGCAAACAATTATACTAGAGTTTTGCTGTATATTGACTCAGTACCATCATGAACTATCTTTACCGAAGTCTTCTTGACTGCTGCTTTAATCTTTGATAAATGTCTGAAATATGAATCTTGATTTTGGTCTTCAATGCTCTACAATAGTATCTCTTGTTGTTTTATAGGTGGAACATGTTAGAGCAGAAAGGAATTTATTAGCAGAAGTTGCCAGCCATTGCATAGTGAAGCTTTATTACTCATTCCAGGATGCCGAGTACTTGTATTTGATTATGGAATATCTGCCAGGTGGAGATATGATGACTCTGCTTATGAGAGAAGACACATTGTCTGAAAATGTGGCTAAATTTTACATTGCACAAAGTGTTCTTGCAATAGAATCTATTCACAAGCATAACTATATTCACAGGTTCTAATTTTGCTTTTGCTTTCATGCTTTGGTTTAGCTAGAGTAACAAAAAGATGTGTGACCGTTTAAATTTATACATTTATTATTTTCAAAATTTTCATAGTGGAACTCAAGTTGTCTTAATAGTCTTAAATCACTCTAACCACAGGGATATTAAACCTGACAATCTTCTTCTGGACAAAAATGGTCACATGAAGCTTTCTGATTTTGGTCTTTGTAAGCCGCTGCATTCTTTAACCCTATCAGCACTACATGAAAATAAAGCCATGGATGATGAAAATTTGGCAGAACCAATGGATATTGATGATAATAGGAGTAGTTGGAAGAGTCCCAGCGAACAGCTACACCATTGGCAAATGAACCGGAGGAAATTGGTATGATAATTGCCATCACAATTTGTACTGAATGCCACCTAAACTACATTTAAATCATCTCGATTAGAATAAGTACAATATGTTATAATGTGTATTTTTGGCTAGAGTTGTTTAAGACTTGGGAATTGCAGATCATTGATAGAGTTGTTTAAGATTTGGACAGGCATTTTCAACAGTTGGAACACCAGATTATATAGCTCCAGAAGTATTGCTTAAAAAGGGATATGGGATGGAGTGTGACTGGTTAGTTTTAGCATATTTTTGCTGGCATTTATCAAGTTCGTCTCATAAAAAATGCTATTCTTCTATTTACACAGTCGATGCATTGCATACTAAATCTGGATGATATCTGTTGTATATTGCATCAAGTTTTGTCATATTTTTGCTGGCAATTATCAACCATGTTAACTATAGAAAAAAAAAGTATGATGACTTCTTGTCATAGAATGTTTTACGGTTCCGTTCTTGCCAAATGCCCCAACAAAATGCTCGATTGTAGTTTTTCCATAGAATCTTCAATCTTCTTCTTCTTTATGAATGGATGTCGACCGATTGTAAGGGCAGTGTCCAGTCCCAGTGTGAAGGTCTTCAATAGATAGTCCCAAAAGGTTTTATGAAAATATGTGATTGGGTCTCCATGCTCTGTTTGCAAATAACACACCAATGAGGGGAAAGGGCCATATGTGGCAACCATCTTAGTAGGCTTATCCTGGGTGGGTGTTGATGGCCGAGTGAGCAAGCTCCTATAGAAAAGCTCATCTTTTTGGATATTAATCCTCCAAATCAGATTGTAAAGTGGAATGGGTGGATCAGTGGGAAATGAGTTATTGCCCGTAAAAGCGACTTTGTGGTGAGAGTCTTATGTGCTTCTATCTTCAAAGAACAATATCCTTTCGATTATTGAATGAGAGTGTGGATAGACACTAAAGAAGGGCCCTGCATTCCCCCATTTCTGAATCTTTAAAGCTTTCTTCAAAACCCAAATTCCAAAAGTTCTGTTCTTCATTCCACATTTCAATAACCAATTCATTTTTTTTTATGAGACAGTTAAGAAATGAGGAGGAATAGTCTATAATAAGGTCATCATGATGCCATTGGTCTTTCCAGAATAAAGTGCTTTCACCATTCCCAATTTTGTAGCTGATTTGGTCATGTATCAGGGGCACATCTTCAATATGGACATCCAGGGGCCTTTGGCAGTAGCTAAAGATGAGCTGCCCGGTTTGTTTTGTTTTGTTTTGTTTTTTGTGTGGAGAAGATCTCAATGGTTCATCACATTTTGAAGGAGTTACTTCTGTTGAACTTTATTTATCAAGAATTATAACATATTTGTATATGTCCTTGTTATTATGTTAACTGAATTTCCCTCAGGTGGTCCCTTGGTGCAATTATGTATGAGATGCTCGTAGGCTACCCTCCATTTTATGCCGATGATCCAATCTCCACCTGCAGAAAGGTTAAATGTGCTTTTATATTGTATAGCTTGAATCCCATTAATTCAAAACTTCAGCGTCTAATATTTTTCTTTTTGGACTCAAAGATTGTATTTGAACCTCTATTTCCCGTACAATTACGCATTTCTAGAAATTGATGGAAATCTGATCCAAAAGAAATTGAGTGGGACACAAATAGTAAACTAATAGAGCTATTACTATCAGATTGTTCATTGGAAAAACCACTTGAAGTTTCCAGAAGATGCTAAGTTGACAATTGAAGCAAAGGATCTCATTTGTAGGTTGCTTTGCGACGTTGAACTTAGACTTGGTACTGTAGGAGCATACCAAATTAAAGTAAGTTTCAACTCGTTAAAACGATCAAGCATTTACGAGTAATATTTCTTTTAATTTTCTCAACTTATAGGAACACACTGTTTGTTTCAGGCTCATCCTTGGTTCAAAGATGTTGTCTGGGATAGACTTTATGAAATGGAGGCAGCATTTAAGCCTGAAGTCAATGGAGAGCTCGATACCCAGAACTTTATGAAGTTTGATGAAGTATTTTCTTGATACCTTTACTATTCACCTACACATATCACACCTGCACGTGTGTGCATTTTATTTTACATCTTCTGCGTTATCGACGAACTCTTCACAGATACGAATCAATCTTCAGAAACTTTCATAGAATCAGTCTCTGTTGGTTTATGTTTTTTTTATTATTGAGTTCATTATTAAATCAAGAATTTAAATTTCATCTTTCAACAGTCTCTCATTTAGCTATTTTGTTGGAGCCGATTTCACCCATTTTGTGATTATATCCTAACTGTTTTATTGTCTCATCGAGAAGTTTCTTGTATTATTCGACAGCCCTTTTGTAACTATTTTATATGAATGAAAAGTTTTTGTTTCCTATAAAGATATAAAAAAAATAACGAAGCTCACAAGCACCATACTTTCCTCTTTCAGAACAATGCTGAGAAACATATTCTTATTATGATCCTTTCCTTTGCACTCCTGAATATCCTAAGCCTTTTTATTCTCTTACGAGTTGTATAATTTGAAACAAATTTACACACGCATTACATGCACATCCTCGAACTCTAATTTATTCCAAATAGTAAGAACACGTCTGTTGACAATTCTACTAGCACTTGCACTTTTGAAATGCTTAATTGCAGTATGTTCTGATGCATTTGTGTAAACTAACAAATATCACCTTTATACTAATAGTTGACTTTTTGACAATCGTTTTAGTTGGATCCACCTATACCAGGAAAGCGAGGCTCAGGACCCTCGAGGAAGGTATGCGACAGTTGCATTTTTTTCTTTTTGTGACAAATAATTCTGCAAATAGGGATCTTTCCTATAGAGAACCCTTGTCAAATTAATACATTGTCACAAACAAGTATAGGAATTAGTTTAATTTTCAATTTAAATAACAAACTAGTATAGGAACAATCTTATGCAAGTTACTATCTCAATTTATGTATGCTTGTGTAGTATGAAGGTTTGAACTAGTATTACTTTGTTGCAGATGCTATTGACTCCCAAAGATCTCAGCTTTGTTGGGTATACATACAAGAACTTCGATGCTGTCAAAGGGCTTCATGGATCACATGGTAATTTTTTTCTGTATTATTTTTAAGTTATTTAAATAAGTGAAAGATATTTAATTCAATAGTTTGAACTTTGAAATTAAGTGTATGTTATAACATAAACAATCTCTAAAAAGGTAGCCTTAGGAATTAATTTTCTATGATTTTTCTTGACATCCAAATGTTGTAGGGTCAAAGTACACGCAAGTTGGTCCGGACAGCACGGATATAAAAAAAAAAAATCTCTAAAAAACTCTTTCAAGTTTCACCATCTCATTATTCGTAAACTATATATTTCCTTTCCATATGTAAAACAAAAACTCTTTTTTTTCCTCTGCTCCATGCTTAAGCTGCAGAGGATCATTAGACTTCAATCGGTTTCGTGCACATTCTCAGGTGGTTATATATATGCATCATCCTCTTGTGAATTTTTTTAACCTTTGTCAGATGATGAGTTTGGCAATACCCAGATCATCCTTGATCCTTGATCTAAAACTTAATCTTTTTGGGTCCATGATCATTTAAATAATATTTTTATTCTAATTTTTTTACTAATACACCCCCAATTTCTTTCATTTTCTTGCATAAGGTGCCTGATTTTGAAATTTCAACTCTACATTGCAGATTCTCAGAGATTGTCAATGGAACAACCTCCAATTGACGTATTAAGTAATAGATCTTATCCTTCATATTATTTATATTTGTTTTTTTAGTTCATGATTTGATTCATTAACTGATATCTGCAGATGGCACTGGGGGAGGCTACACAGCCGAACTTATCACCAACGAGGCCGAAATGCAGATGCTAGCAGTATCAGGAGACCCCATGTTGCCATAACAGACGGTAAAACGAAAAGCGAGCCGATGTGCATATCTTTTTTTCATTTGCCCGCTAAATAGGGCATTATCGCGTCTCCGAAGTTAGCATTTATCATGTATGCTGCCATTCCAGTAACAGTTTACAATACACAAAATGGTTATATAAAGAAAACAACAATGCCTGAAGAGTTTCTAATCATGAGAAACCAGCTAAGTAAATCAGCACTTGGTGAAAGGTAAGTAGGGTTTTGTTATAAATGTAACTTTTAGTGCAGAGTTATGAAACTTTGCCCTAGCTGCCCAGGTTGGCAATGTTGAAACTTTGCCTTTCTCTTGTGGCAGTTTTTTTGGTCAAAGATCCTTTTTTTTTTTCCCCCTTATCAATGGCAAATTATATCAAGGAACTGGATTTAAGCCAGTGCAAAAAACTGTTGTGATCATGTGTGATGAAGTTATGTGGAACAAACATATATTTTAGTTGTCAAATTTGTATGTTTTTATATTATATTTTCGGGTCGGGTCAAGGATAAAGAACGCCCACTTCCTACATGGTGTGTTTTTCATTTCATTTTTCTTTGGATGAATGTGGATTTTTTTTAAAAAAAAATTTTTTAATTTTTTTTTTTTTTAATAGACATAGAGGATTTCTTTTGTCCATTATTTGGTCTGATTAGGTATTGCGGTTCCTGTTTTTTTTTTTTTTTTCTAAAAGAATAAAGTGAATTTTAATTCTTGTTCTATGAGATGTGGCTAGAAAACCTAACCATTTTGTGTTCTCATTGTAAGCATTATGTCAGCAAAACAAGAAAAATATCTTAGCATAGGAAGAGAAATATTTTGCCTTACTTTACACCTTTTCGTTTGATCGATTACAAATTTCCTTTATTTCTACTTATGAACAATAGGATCAGTGAATGACTTTTGTGTAATTATACTTGAATGCTCATCTATCCATAAGACTTCAATCAAAGACTTGATTGAAATCACTTATTAAAGTCTATTGGTTGAAATTATTGACTGAAATAACTTATTAAAGTCTATTGATTGAAGTCACTAATTGAATAGAAATTGAATTCTATTGATTGAAGTCAACCAACATTGATCTAAAATTTGATTATTCCATACAAATACAATTAGTAAACCTTCAATTTTTTGTCTTCTTTCCAATAAATTTCTATTAATGTCTAAAACAGATAGACTTTTATCAGAGCTGGTTATTAATTGACTTCAATTTAGTAAAAAATGCAAGAAAAAGAGTGTGAAGAAAAAAAAAAAGGCAAAATCAAAATATAAAAAAGGTTGTAAAAAGTTTGCTATATTTGGAGTTTGTTGCTAGATATTTGACTAAATAGGATCATTCTTATAGAACCTATCACTAAAATACCCCTAGAGGGGATAGGACTAAGCGGAACGAAAAGGTTTTCCATGAGATGGGAAATGAAAACTATTAGCCCCACACGAAATTTGTGAATAAGTGATTGTCTGATAATGAACAAGGAATGTCTGACTTTTTGCTAATCAGGATGTATTGAACTCATAATTCATTAGATGATTACGGAGTTTGTTTTGCGTCTCATTTTGATTTTGTATATGAACGTAATCCATTATTTTTTTTGAATTTTTGGCCGATGGATTATCATTATTATTTTGTTAAAATACTTTTAATCATAAATCTTAAAAT
>JBBMKA010000022.1:1869742-1881118 GCA_037833695.1 Sechiopsis laciniata | reverse complement strand
GGTTTATAAATAGGAGTTGTTAGGTCATTGTTAGGGATCCATTGAAATAGTTATTGTCTTTTGTACTCTGGCTCTAAAGGAGATTCTCTCTAGAGATTTTATCAATAAAAAGTGATAGATTCTATCACAAAAATAGTAAACTGATTGAGCAATTACTGTCAGATTGTTCGTTGGAAAAATCACTTGAAGTTTCCAGAAGATGCTAAGTTGACAATTGAAGCAAAGGATCTCATTTGTAGGTTGCTTTGCGACGTTGAGCATAGGCTTGGTACTGGAGGAGCATACCAAATAAAAGTAAATTTCAATTGGTTAGAACAATCAAGCATTTACAGGTAATATTTCTTTTTAATTTCCTCAACTTATAGGAACTGCTGTTTGTGTTTCAGGCTCATCCTTGGTTCAAAGATGTCGTCTGGGATAGGCTTTATGAAATGGATGCTGCATTTAAGCCTGAAGTCAATGGAGAGCTGGATACCCAGAACTTTATGAAGTTTGATGAAGTATTTTCCTGATTTCTTTATTCTTCATCTACACATATACACCTGCACACATCTGTATGCATGCGTGTGTTTCTTTTGGGGTTAAAAGACTGCTTTGGTTCTTGTACTTTGAGTTTCATTCCTTTTTTGCCCCTATCTTTTCAAATGTCCAATTTTAGTCATGTATTTTTAATAATCTTAAACTTAGTTCCTAAAGTTAGTTTGAATTTAATTTTGATCAAAACTGGTTAAATAATAATAATATTGTTCATGCAAGAAAAGATACTGTAAACATTTTCAATAGATTAAGAGATAATGGATTCAAACTATGGTGTCAACCTACCTAGGAGTTAATTTTCTATAGATTTTTTTTTACAATCAAATGTAGTTGGATTAGTTAGTTGTCCCGTGAGAATAGTTAAAGTGCGCTTAAGCTGGTCTAGACACTCACATATATAGAAAAAGAGAAGAAAAGTTGACAATACATTGACCATAGGGATCAATTTTAAGCTTCACTAATAGTACATGAACTAACATTGATTATTTGAAGAGAATACCCCATTTCTCATATCACTAGAATGATAGAATGATACATATTTATAGGCATACAAGAAAATCCTAACTAAGACTGTAAAATTAACATAAAGAACACTAGACTAATAAGCTCCGTTATCACATATGTACTATAACGATGACAAACGTATTCTTATCATGATCCTTGGCACGCCCGACTTTTCTCAAGCCTTTTTTTTCTTTTACAAAAAAATTTACACACGTATTACATCATATACTTGTACTCTAAGTAATTCGAAGCAGTAAGAACACGTTTATTTCCCCTTGTTTTAATAGGTTTTTGTAACACCTCCAACTTTCAATGAAATTGTTTTGTTTCTTAAAAAAAAAACAGTAAGAACACGTCTATTGACAAATTTCACTAGCACTAGCATTTTTTTACCCCACTTGCACTAACTTATGAAATGCTGAATTGCCGAACGTTCTGATAAATTTGTGTAAACTAATATAACCTTTATGAATCGTTCTAATATTTTACTTTTTTGACAATGGTTTTAGTTGGATCCACCTATACCAGGAAAACGTGGCACAGGACCGTCAAGGAAGGTTTGTGCATTTTCTTCTTTTGGTGACAAATAATTCTACAAATAGGGGATCTTTCCTACAGAAAACCAAGGAAAACCCTCGTTAAAGCAATACATTATCATAATCAACGAATCAAGTATAAGAATAATCTTATGCAGTTTACTTTCTCAATGTATGTAATGCTTGTATAGTATGGTTTGAACTAGTATTACTTTGTTGCAGATGCTATTGACTCCCAAAGATCTCAGCTTTGTAGGGTATACATACAAGAACTTCGATGCTGTTAAAGGGCAGCTTCATGGATCACTTGGTAATTCTTTTGCTTTAATCAGTATTATGTTAAGTTATTTTAATAAGTGAAAGATCTCTTACTCAATGGTTTAAACTTTGAAGTTAGTTATAATTTAAACTAGTGCAAAAATTCTGCATTTGGAGCCATCCCTATTATAAGAGTTACATAGGAGGCCCATTGAAGTGTGCTCTTAGTTTAATTTAATTTATTTTAAAGGAAATAAGGTATACCATACGGTGTCCAAAAGCCTATAACATAAATAATCTCTCGAAAGTTCTTTCAAGTTTCATCACCTCATTATTCATGAACTATGCCATTTTCGTACGTAAATTTTTACTTTTCTTTTTTGCGCTTGGGAGGGGAAGGACTCGCTTTCTTTGCCTGCTTCGTGCTTAAGCTGCAGAGAATCACTGGAGTTCAATTGGTTTCATGCATCATACAACATTTCTGAGGTCATATATGTGCATCATTCTCTTGTTAATATAAAAAAGTCTGATCTCATATCAAGTGGCGAGTTTGGCAATTATATACCAATTCATTCTTGATCCTAAATCTAAAACTTAATCTTTTTCACAATCATTTAAATAATATTTCAATTTCAATTTGTCTACTATTACTACCCAATTTCTCTTCTTTTTCTTTCCTAAGATGCTTGATATTGAAAGTTGCTCTCTTAACCATTGCTTTTTGTTTTTGCTTATTTTCAATCTAATTCTCTATCAAGAATTTCATCTTCTCTAGAGGAAGTGCATTCTAACCAAATTTCAAAAACCAAAACAAGTTTTGGAAGTTTACTTTTTTTAGTTTCCCAATTTTGATTTGGTTTTTAAAAATAGTAGTAAGATGTAGATGTCAAGGAAAAGGATGCAGTAGTTGTTGTAGGCTTGATTTTAAAAACCTAAAAATTAAAAACAGAATGGTTATCCATGGGCCTCAGTTTCTTGTTATCCATTTTGAAGCACATTTTTTACCGAACTTCTTTAACTCTTAACATTGCAGAGTCCCAGAGATTGTCAATGCAACAACATCCAATTGACACATTAAGTAATAGATCTTATCCTTACTATTATTTATACATTCCTTTCTTTCTCAATCGAAATTGTATATTTTTTTTTTTATTTCATGGGCTGATTCAATGGCCGATATCTGCAGATGGCACTGGGGGAGACTACACAGCCGAACTAATCGCCAAGGATACTGAAATGCAGATGTTAGCAGTCTCAGGAGACCCCATGTTGCCATAACAGATGGAATAACGAAAGGCAAGCTGACGTGCATCTTTTTCATTTGCCCGCTAGTTCGGCCGTTATTTGCGTCTCCGAAGTCTTCATTTATCTCGTGTATGCTGCCATTCGGTTACAATTTACAATACAAAATGGATACATAGAGCAAACACATCAATGCCTGAAGAGTTTCTAATCATGAGAGACCAGCTAAGTATGAGCACTTGGTGAAAGGTAAGTAGGGTTTTGTGCATTATTATATTATAAAATGTAACTTAGAGCAGAGTCATGAAGCTTTGCCCTAGCTGCCCAGGTTGGCAATGTTGTAACTTTGCCTTCTCTTGTGGCAGTTCTCTTTGGTCAAAGTGCATTTTTCTTTTCTCCTTATCAATGGCTAATTATATCAAGGAACTGGATATAAGCCATTGCAGAACTACTGTTGTGATCTTGTGTGATGAGTTTATGTGGAAACAAACATATGTTTTAGTTGAAAATTTGTATGTTTTTTTTTGTATTATATTTTTGGCTGGCAGGTCGAGTAGAGGATAATTTTACATCTTCACTGTTTAAATTCCTTAGGAGGTGTTTGAACGAGGTTTTGGTTGAGGGGTTAGTTTGAAAAGTTCTTTTGAGTAGTTAGAAATTAAGAGTTAGAGACAATAATTTGTTTGAATGCGGATTTAAAATGAGTAGTTATTTTTAGTGGTAAATAATAAATTATTTTGAGTAGTTATAAATGAATGATTAAAAATGAAGAGTTATTTTGAGTAGTTATAAATGAATGATTAGAGATGAGCGGTTAGAAATAATGAGTTATTTTGAGTAGTTATAGATGAATGATTAGAAATGAGTGGTTAGAAATGAGGAGTTATTTTGAGTAGTTATAAATGAATGATTAGAGATGAGTGGTTAGAAAATATGAGTTATTTTGAATAGTATAAATGAGGAGTTATTTTGAGTAGTTACAAAAAATTCGTTTAGGTGTTTTTTAAGGAGAAGCTAATAAATCTTAAATTTAAATCTTCCTTAAATATGGCAAACAAACACCCCCTTAGGATTTCTTCTGTCCATTTTTGGTCTTGGGTATTCGGAACTTGTTCCTTGTCTAAAAGGATAAAGTACATTTTAAATCCTGTTCTATGATTTAGCTATAAAACCTAATCATTTTATGATCTCATTGTAAGGAATATGTCAGCAAAAAATAATAATATCTTAGCATAGGAAGAGTAGATATTTCTTGACTTACTCCAAGAGAGTTAATTAGGGGCGTAGATAGACTCACGAAATTTTTTGGACCAATTTAAATTTTTGGGTTGGTGAATTTAGGTTGGTCATTTCACCAACCTGTCCAACCCTCTATATTAGTACAACTCCACTCATATGTTTTTGGGTTGAGACGAGTTATCGGTTATATTTATCTTCTATTTTCTCTTTAAGCACTTGTTCATTGTTCATAAATTTGTAAAATAAATTTGAACCCAAGATGCCTACTTCATTAGTGTATGCTTCTTACTAATATGTTAAAAATCTATCTTATTAATTAAGTTCACACACACACATATATATATAAACTTATCTTATTAGTTAATTCTATCTATATATGATATTTTTTTAGTTAGAGTTGAGTAGGGTTACGAACTAAAAAAATTGTCCAATCTTAGAATCAATTCAACCCTCCAACCCCCTCTTTGATATATAAGGAGGGAGAAGTTTTTGATGCGAGATTTTGCATGTTGTCCAAAAACAAAAGAGAGCTTATGTCCAAAATAGACAATATCAAATTAATGTGGGTGGATGTGGGTTATCCATAACCCTTTTCAATCACCATTTTCAAAAGAATGCATAAATAAAGTTCAACCACGGAATTTCCTTATTATTTTTTAACAGATGACCCATAATTTAATATTCAAGTAAATCAGATACATCCCTTGGTCTGGGTGTGTGCCAACCGAAATCTGCCAGATCACAGAATCTTTAAGCAAAGAAGCATGAGTTGAAAATATGGCATTGAGTCTCTGCATCATTAAAGCGATATTTTCCAATGAGAGTCTTCCACCCTTTGATATGTTATATGATCCCCAATAAAATAAGAAGAGAGGATCACAAACTTTATATAAAGGGAGGGTATTAATGCTCTCAAATAAAATGAGAGTTAAATACTAATTTTTAAGATCAATCTTGTAATCATTGAGTTGAATTGAATTACAGTCAATCAAGCCAACACGTCATCAACCTTTTCGTTATTATAATTTGACCTTAGGATGAGTTGAAAACCATATTATAAAATTTTCAAATGGAATATAAATGTAAAATTTCAATATTCTCTTATTCTAAAAAAAAATCAATATTCTCTAAGCTTTCAAGTTTGAGTTTAATCGACATTTGAATTATAGAAGTTTTTTAATAGGTCATCCAAACCTTTCAATTATGTATTTGATATGTTTATGATTATATTGTAGATTTATAGACTTTCAATTTAATGTCTGAAGTATTTGGTGATTTAACATAAAATCAAGAAAACTTGCGAGAATAGCTAGATTCATAAAATAATTATAAATATAATCACTTTTAAAAAATTTTAGTAACTATAATTAATAATGATAATATTGCATTAATAATACACAATACTGTATTAATCTGTGTTAATGAGTATTAATAATACAGTATTGAAATGTTAATGACTATGAATACAAATATTTTAAAATTTAACGATATGTTAGAATAGTCCATCTATTACCATTTTCTTAAAATCAAAGTAAGATTTTGTGTTTAAACTCCTGATATCATTTCCTTCTCCTAATTAAATATTAGTTTTCACTTGTCACAAATTTTCAAATTCATAAGTGAAGAGTAATATGTCAAAGTATATATAATAATTAAATATATCCTTAACCCATCAAGTTAAGTATTTGGATTGATATAAATGATACCGAAAGGGTTGGTGACGTATTAGTTTCATTGTTTGGTAGTAGTCCATAGTCACGAATTCAATCTTAAGAAGAAGTGAAGCGCCATGGGGAAGATGCATCCTGAGAAGGATGAATATGCTCGACAATTTTCTTTCATCTATGTAGATGTATTTATACACAAAAACTAAATTTAAAACCCTAACTGAAATAGTAGATTTATAACAACTAAATCTAGAGATTATAACCAAAATTTAACACCATAATTTTTTTTTTTCATTTTGGAATATTATATTCAAAATTTAAAACTTAAACTTTGTTTAAGAAGATTTTTAAATTTAGAAACTTGAAAATTTATTGACTAAATTTGTTATATAAATAAAATTAAACATATGAGTAATGAATCATCCGCATAAATGTGTGTTTATGATAAAAAAAATTATAAATTCAAATTTTCATCTTCAATTATTGTTGAACATACAAAAAATGGTGTAGAATATAAAGCACGGAAAAATTAGGTAGCACCTACCAATTATGGCACAATTCTAACGATGACAACAAATATTGTGCTCAACTAATATGATGAATCCGATAATTAAGAAGTTATAGATTCAAATTTTTTACGATAACTACACTAAAGAGAAAAAAAAAACATAACTTCATAATGTATGACTTAGTCACAAATTAAAAACAACAAAAAATTCACTTGATTGTCTCCTCCACTTTTTGTCCCGATCTTTGTCGGATTCAAGTGGAAGGGAAGAACCTCTGCACGTTGACCACCGACATGAACACAGAGTGGACCCCACAGAATCCTAAGGATTTTAGAGCTTGACAGTTGTTTTTCTCCCATTGGTTGATGTTTACAAGTCAAAGTTAAAATAATGTCTTTGCAATGCTTCTCTAGGAAAGTCAAACATAGGATCTTTGTAAAGAAAAAAACCCTTTGTTTTTCTCCAGTGATGTTTGTTGGTTTGCAGCTGTTTTCCTCACTTTGTGACATGCTTTATTCATCACCACCTTACTCTTGATTTGACTATTACATTATTTCAACCCCATTATCTCTCAAGAAAAAAACAAAGACAAAATATAACCTAGTTTTTTCCCCCTATAAATCTACATATTTTATGTTTGAGGAACATTATATATCGTACAAAACAAGTTAAACATGTAGCTAGGCATAGATTTTTTTAAAAAATGTAAATATAGCATCATGTTTTTTGTACTTTGTTATGGGAGTCTTACATCAAACGAAAATAAAGATAAATGTAAGAAAAGATCAAATAAAGACAATTAATTTGCCCATTTTAATATTAACATTAACATTGAGATTTAAGTTGAGTTTTTTGCCTTAATATATGAATGTTCATAATTGATAGATTGGATATTGAATGAGTTGGTAATGTATCGATTATCTTAATTGGTGATAATTCATTTCAATTCCATGATCACAAATTTGATTATCAAAATTGATATTTGACTCATTTTTTACTTTTCTATAATTTTTTTGAAGTCAAAATAGTTTCCTTCTAAAATTCAACTCATAGTCCATAATTATGTAAAAATATAAGAAATAATACGACAAGCAAAAAAGTGGTCAACTCCTATCCAACAAAAATTATAAAATCACAACCCAACAAACTCAAAGAATATTATAACCCAACCCAATTCTAAAAATTTAGGTTGGGTAGTTTGAATTTCTCGAGTTGTCGGTATTTTTGTACACCCTTATGACCTATTAAACCATGCACAAAAAAGTGGATGATTTTTTGTCGGAAAAAAAACTTGAAAAAAGCCATAAATTATTTTGTGCTTAGCTTTGCAGGTAAAATATTATTTTGTCATTTTTATTTATTTATTTATAAACATAGTAAAACCAATATCGTAATAAAGAAACACTATTATCCTTTCATTAGCTAAGTATCCATTTCTTTTAGAAAATTCTTGGTTAACTGTGAGTATTCTTATTGCGAAACTAATTTTGTCTATAATATTTGCTGTTGAATGTTTTCATGTTGAGTTTTGCTGTTGAATGTTTAATGTTTTCATAATTTATCATTTTGGAAATTTTCATGGCATGAGTATTTTCTTGGTTAATGTAATCTACTAATTGATTGATTGTTAGATTACAAATTTTCTATTTTATTTGAGAAAAATTAACCTAAGTTCATTTCAATAAAATTCAAGTTTAAAGTTGAATTAGATGAAATTTTGAACAATTCATTAATGCAAAAAATGATTTATAGAACTTAGATATAAAGAATACAAATTAAAAATGACCTAATTCATATACAACACTCATGTACACTAATTCAAAATTTTGATTGATCAAGTCTCGAGAAGAAACAAGAATTATGTTTATTTATAAAGAAAGTTGTACCACCAAAATGAATATAACTCATATAACTCAAATGACATATAAAATGCATTAATAACTACGTAATTTGTGGTTTCTCCATCTCATTGTACTAGAAAAAATAAAATAAAAAAGTTGTACCAATAAAAACAAAATAAAAGTTCAACATGAATTAAGATGAAATACTTCTTAAGGTCAAAAGGTAAAAGAGATTTGAGAAACTATGGTAAAACTAATATCTCTGAAATAATGATAATTTTAAGAATTAAGAGAAGAAAAAAATATATAAAAAGCGCGTTTAGCAGTCGGTAAGTGGAAATTTGAGGATTAATCAGCCATCAATTTCAAGTTCAACATCATTAAATAATTAGGACTATACACTTTTTGTTTTGTTTTGTTTTTTTTTTTCAGCCTTTCTTTTTGTGTCCTTTTTAAATTGATATTATTCAAGTTCTCAATTATTCTAATCAGTATGGTGGGAGGTTTAATGATGCTTGGAGGGCTGTAAAGCACATCATACATTATTATTAAACTATCTCCTTATACTTTTACAGTATCATTAAACTTTAATCCACTAAATTATCAAATATTTGAGTAAATATTAAACATTATGGAGATTATATCGCCAATTATCCTAGTGCTTTAAAAGTTTATAGATTGATGAGGTTTTTGTTAAAAAAAAAAATTAAAAAAAAATCGCATTGATACTATCACTTATTCTTTTAGTTTAATATTTATGTATCAAGTTATGTGTATTATTTAAAGACTGCACTTTAGCGTAATATTTTGGAATATAAACATAAAATTGACCGAATTAAAAGAAAAAAAAAATTCTTATTGGACAAATGCTTGATGGCAATAAGAAAATTAAAATGTAGGACACAACCTTAGACATTTACTATTGTTTTTTATTTTTTTGAATATTGACTTTTTTTTTTATTCATGAACAACAATATTTGAAGATAATAAATTCGAACTTGTAATCTTATGAATATTATGTTGTACAAGATATCACTAAAAAAATCAAATGACTCAATTGATTTCAATCCCACTTAATATGAAGATGACATTGTAGATGAAAATTGGGTTTGCATACTTCACTCCATAACTTATACCTGCCATTTAAATTCATTAAAACAAATTACAACAACCTAAATACTAAATAACATGAATAAAAGCTCATGTAAAAAACTGTACAAAGTAGTTGATAGCATTCAAGTCCAAAGGATTGCAATGGAGGCATTTAGAAAGACAAGGAAATTAAATTATAAATAAAAATACAAGCATTTAGACAGGGGTGACTTGAGATAGTTGAAGTTTAGCAAGAAACAGTTGTTTGTTTGACCATTTGATATTGTTTTTTGGAAATGAATTAAATGAAGCAAATTAAGTTTTGGGTACTTAAGAAAAAGTGTTTAATGGTGGAAATTATGAATTGGAATCCAGAAGAAAAAAAAAAATCTTTATATAGGGAAATGCCAAAGGGCATCCTCTTCTCTTGTGCTTCATCCACCAAGTCCAAGAATAATGAGTGATTAAGTTCCATTTCACTTTTCTACCCACTTAAATGCACTTTACCAACCACAAATATTTTCTTAATTGCAATCCATTTTTGTTCTTATTTTTTGTGGTTCTAATTTCAATTTTAAAAAATGGAAACAATTAGATTTTGGGAATATGTTTATGCTATAAATATTGTATTGAGTATGACAAAGTTTACCTAAGATATTACAAAAATAGCAGCTTAAAATATTTCCAAATAAGTAAGGCTAAATATGTTAAGTACTCTAAATTTGTTTTAAAAGTTTGTAAATACAATTACATTTAGATGACAGTGTCATACAGGCAACATATAGGACTTATCTACTCATGAATTAATTTGACAAGTATCTTTCTTCTCAACACATTCCCTTCAAATAAGGGACTAAAGTTAACTATAGCCCACTATTTTTTCCTTAGAGTGAGAAACAGTGACTAACAAGAAATAAATACATAAAAGTGAGTCAAATTTAATTCAATAAAGAACAAACATGACAAATATCGAGCTTCCCTGCTAACACTTAGATCTTTTTGATATGAAAATCGATTTCATTGTGTTTAGTTCATCCGAGGAAGTCATAGTTATGAGCCAAGGGATTTGAAGTGATTTTATCACACTAGGCAATTGGGATAAAAGGCAGATGGACATGAAGATAAGGTAAAAAGAATGCAGTTCAATAATGCGTTGCACTTATACTCGGTTCTTGAACTAGCTACCACAACTTGCTTTTTAGATGACCAAGAGATCAAGGATCGGATGATAAAAAATACTCTAACCACTTACAAATTTTCGATCATTAATTAGATGAAGACGTTTAATCCGTGTCCAAAAACTTCAAAGTCAAAGGTATAAATATATGTTTCAAAGTCTAAAGACTAGCTAGAAATTATGCTCAAATCATAACTATTGATCTCCTATATTATCTAATTAGGTACCACAACTTCACGCTGATATTGGTCCCTCAAATTCTGGTCCAACCCAAATAGGTAAAACCATATGGGTATTTGGTCTCTCAATTCCAATTCGATTCAAATGGGTAAAATTTAAGTGGATAATTTGGGCTCAGCGCCAAGCAGGAACTTAAGCTGGTATTTGGTCTAAAAAATTTGGATTCAACTCAAGTGAGTAAGCCTAAGAAGGTATTTCAATTCAAAAATTCAGATCTAATCCAAGATGATATTCCCAATATGACACCATCTTGAGGGGGATATGATAAAGATATTTACCTTGTCCCATATTGAGAAGGTGATAGATCTTCGACATATTCATTAGGTATGCACTACTCCTAATTGTATACTATATATCATGTATAATTTTGTTATTGTTCACATTTGGTATCACATGATTGAATATTTAGGCCCCGTTTGATAACCATTTCGTTTTTCGTTTTTTGTTTTTAGTTTTTGATTTTGGTTTTTTGTTTTAAAAAATAAAAACCGTATATGTTTGATAACTCATTTTAGTTTTCTGTTTTTGAAAACT
>JBBMKA010000022.1:1835940-1849078 GCA_037833695.1 Sechiopsis laciniata | reverse complement strand
AAGCTTAGTTTCTTTATGCAGAGATTTTGAACAAAACTATGGCTATGAAGAGTAAATAGCCTGCGATATATGAAGTAGAAGAAAAATACACAAGCTTTTACGTGGAAGAAAAATACACGAGCTTTTTACGTGGTTCCGCAACACGAGGCCTACATCGACCATTAGTTAGTTCACACAACAATTAAAAGTAGGTAAAAAACCATATAGCTACAATGATATCATATACGACTTAAAAACCATAAAGTTATGGGTTCGGATTTTTTTCGTCTAAATGTTGTTGAATAAAAAAAACAATTGAATATAAGAAAATTTAAACTCGCGATTCTTTGATTGTTGAATCGTTGAAATATATTGTGTCACTGTTGGCAAAGATATATCTAGAAAGAGAGTTAAACTCACCTTCTTTTTTTTTTTTTTTGAAAAATGAAACCTTCGATTAAACAAACGAAACATTATAACCTATCCACCACATGAGGCAAAACCACAAAAGGAGACATCTGCCCCACACCACAGCTCCTAAGGTGGACAACTTATTAAAGAACCATAAGACTAGCATACCTTGATCAACAACAAGCTTAATTGAAACAAAAGCTTTAATGAATATGAAATCTAGAGAATTCAAAGAAGGTCGAGCTAACATCGTCCAAACTACTAAGGTAGACTTTCGATGCACTTTGGAGAGTAATTCTTGGAGCATATAAGCTACTGAAAAACGCGACCTTTCTAAAGTTAAAAAGGGGAGTAGCGATCTTAAACCATCGAACCTTATCTTGGAACAACCAAACCAACGGCTAATAAAGGCACCCTTAATCCACTAGTTAGAACAAGGAGCGGACCAACAAAACATCATTCTTACCTAAACTAAATAAAAACAAAACCTTACAATTGAAAAAAAAAAATACACACAAATTGATAGAAAATAAAAGGATCGACAATACCAACGCCTCAAGGAACCAAACAAACCCAATGCTCGGAAACAGAAAATTCAGACATGTGAAGCTCGCCAAAACCTCAATCGGATTAAATAAATCACCAGTCTAGTCCAATATCTGAACCGGAAAAAAAAAAAAAAAAAAAAAAAAAAAAAAGCCCCTACAAGAATCGCCCTAAACGAACCAGATTCGAAAGAACCAGTTTGGATGTTGACCCAGTTTGAATCAATACCTTCAAATCAGACAGTAATTGCATGTCTGACAATTGTCTATTTGATGATTGTTGTTCTTCCCTTCAGCTCCGCAAAATACAGACTACACCTATGCCTATCTGACATCTATCTCGTCCCTCACTGCCTTCCAACAATGTCGTTACTGCTCATCTTCTTCGTTTTCCCTCCAAAAAATAACTTTGTAATAGCCCTATTTTGGATACGGCCCTCTAGGTATATGATTTTTTAATAGTTCCCAAAGTTTGTTGACAATTATTTGCAGTTTTAACCTTGAAGGCAAAATTGATCAATTTATCCTTGGGCTATTTTTTTAATTAACTATACAAAAGGGTTAATTTTGTATTTTTAAGACTTTAGGGTCATTCACAATTAAAAGGTATTAGGCCTCAAGAGTTTTATTTTACGTTCTTATGTACAACCATAAAAGTATCGTTCAAACAGAGAGTTTCCAATCTTTCCTTCTTCCCTGTTGAATCCAAGCCACGTTGCAGCAGCACCTCCATCGCAACCACCGCGATCACCTCACACATGCTGTTGCTCACACCATGCAGCCTCCATGTGGGCCAGAAAGCCCAGCTCGCCAACCACAACCGCGGGATCACGATCGCCCTTATCTTGCACAGTCTCACACACATGTTCCTACTCAGCACTGCACTGCCATGTCACGGACACCCCATTGTTGCTCCGCCATGTCGCCAACCGAGCACAAGACCACGCTCATGCACCTGTCCACCCCGCCATTCAAGCGGCGCTTAGCACCCACGCGAGCGACTTACTGCGTCGTGCAGCAACACCTACACTGCACACCCCCAAGCCTCACGCCATCGCAGCCGGTCACGTGTAGTAGTATGTCGTCGTTTCGTTTCGCATGTTTTTTTTTTCGTTATAAGACTTGGGTAAATTCTAATTCTAAGTTCCCTGTTAGTTTTTGTGATAGTTATAGATGTTTGATTTGTTGTTTTGTGTAGGTTGTTCAATTAGGCCTTTGGTGATACTATCTACAACTCTATAAGCAATTGTCTTGTATTACTTATCAAGTAGGATCTCTTACCTCAGATTGTGTGGACCCTACGCATGTGCTTGTTTCTTATGCATGTATGTATGTATAGTCTCAAGCACGCGGTAGGTTGTGTGACGTACTCATATGATGGCCTGGCTTTAAGTACTAGCATGTCAATCAATTTTGTTTACTTGCTTTCTAGTATCCTGTCA
Organism: Sechiopsis laciniata; assembly: GCA_037833695.1. Taxonomy (NCBI): domain Eukaryota; kingdom Viridiplantae; phylum Streptophyta; class Magnoliopsida; order Cucurbitales; family Cucurbitaceae; genus Sechiopsis; species Sechiopsis laciniata. Next base: position 1,846,701 of record JBBMKA010000022.1, on the reverse strand, counting down.
GGGATGACTGAACTTTCTGATGAGCATGTTTGTATGATCTGTTAGGGACTGTGTATATAGTATTTGGAGTACTATTAGGTTGTCATCACCTACAGACACTGAGAGAATGTGATGTTTAAGCTGCCCTCTCAAGCTGGGGATATGAGGTAACATGGCGCCCCCGATGTAGAATAGTTTCTAGCATGCTAGAGCGAGACCCTGACTATAGTGTAAGCCTGTTAGGGAAAGGTTTTTAGCTTCAAGTGATGGGTATGAACAGGCTGGCTCAGTCGATGTCGATGGCTATTATGGTCCAGGTCCACATGCCTACAAATATAGAATGGTTTCCACTTAGTCACAATCAATGGCCTCTCATCGACTGTGACTAAGTGGAAACCATTCTATATTTGTAGGCATGTGGACCTGGACCATGATAGCATGTGTGGGCCTACACCTATTTCGATTGCAGTAGCATGGAGTGTATGCGTCCACGCACTAGATGCTGAGAGGTTGGCTTCATCGGGCTAGTGTTGTCAATACACCATTCTCCGTTAGTCTAGAGTAGTTCACTTAGGGTATCCCCTAAGTGTTCTGATTAGTACAGTGACACTGATCGTTAGAACGAGAAGCTGAGTTGCTCTCGAAAAAAAGTTATATTAATAATTCAAGGTTGGATCGACTGTATTGCATGTAGAGTTAGGATGTTAGTTGATATGTTACTGTATTTATTGTACCCTGATTGCATGGAGGTTCTTACTGAGTATGTTTGTACTCACTCTTATTTTTGTTGTTTTCCACTCGGTAACTTGGGATAACACCGGGATGGCTAGTGGAGAAGTTGATGGATCATGGGAGTACGATGTGTTTGGATTTATCTTCCGCATTCTATTGCTCAACATGTTAGCTAGAAGGGATTTTTCATGTCATTCATGATTTCGAACTGTTTTAAAAATCTCTAGCCAGAGACTTGAACTGTTGTTCTAAGTATTATTTCTGTTGAAACAGTTTTTAAAATTGTGAATAAAGATGTTTGAACTTCAGTGGGTTTTTCTGTTATAACTGTATTTGAACCATGCATATTGAGTAAGAACTGGTTAGAAAGTCGGATTTTTACAATTGGTATCAGAGCTCATAGTCATAGATTCTGTAGACTAACCTACTGAGTAGATGAACTCACATTGATCAGTTCTACTCTATCAAACCTACCAGTCTACTATTTCTCTCTTTATCCTACACCAAAAAAAGTCATCAATATCATTGAAAAGCTCACAAGGAATTTTTTATGGAGAGGAAAGGGTGAAAGCAAAGCTAGCCATCTTGTAAAATGAAAAAAAGTGAAGGTTCCTATTGAAGAAGGAGGGCTCGAGATATGATATTCACAAAAAAAACATCTCGTTATTAGCTAAATGGCACCGGAGATTCTATAACGAGAATGAGGCTTTATGGAAGAAATGAATTTCCTTTAAATACGGGTTGTTAGGCATCAATTCAAATCGGGCATTAAAGGTATGAAAACATCTAAAGGGTCATAGAAAGACATTAACAGATGGAAACACTTAATTTACAAGAATGTCAGCACGAAGCTTGGGCCTTTTTCTAGAAATATTTATGGATGGGTCAACATGCTCTTCAAGAATCCTTTCCAAAGCTTTATGAAATATCGCTCGCACAAAATGGTTTTGTTGCAGAATTCTGGATCATTTCCCCTATATGGGATGATCTATTTAGCAGTTGTTCTATCATTTCCCATATATGGGATGATCTCTTCCAAGCTTTCAATTGGTAGATGGTTAGACCGAAAAAGATCAAGACATGGTTTATCAATCTTTTTGTGGGCATCCAACCAAGGAATCAAAAGAATCTCTTTAGTATCTCTTTTTCTTTTTTTCTTTTTTGAAACAAGGTAACCACACCCATCCGAAGACATCGAATGAGTAATGTTATAACTGAGCCTCGAACCAAGGAATCAAAAGAATCTAGTTAGTATCTCTTCATTAGTGCCTTTTGATGGTCGATATGAAACGCCATAAATGATATCATTTTCAACCTAAGGAAGACATCTACTCGACAGCTCTTAAATTCCACTATCTTTCTTGCAATGTCTTGGACTAACCTTGTAAAGCCTTATTTTGTACTTTTCATATATCAATGTCTACTATAAAAAAAAATCAAATCAAATCAAATTGCCTATCACATTAAGAATTTTAAATTAAACTCATTTAGAATGTGATTATTTCATAATTGTTGTTAAGTTCAAAATAAAACATTAAAAATAAAAAATAATAATAATAATAATAATAAAAAATCATCGAGATTTTAAGTGATATTTTGATATAAATTAAATTTGTTTTTACAGCGCACCTCTGTAAGAACTAAATGGAGTAATTTCATAAGAGATACGGCATGATAAATAGTCAACAAATACCACATCAAAATAATTAATTTAGAATGATTGTTACATCCCAAGTCAGTCCCCCTAATTCTGGTCTTATATTTGTACAAAAAAGACAAACATAACCTTGAAGAGAATGAAGTGAGACATCAAAAGACTACAAGTTGTTTAGAGCATTACAAATAATTAGGGACAAAACTGCAGTTGTTCTTGACTTACTGTGATTGCTTAGATTCTCTGAGCTTTTTCTTCCTTCCCTCAAGTTTATCAACTTTATCCTTCTTCCCTTTCTTACCTATCTGATAATATGAGAAATTTCTCAGTCAGAGGGCAAAATCTTGTTTCACAAAGAGCAGCAGTGCAAGTTATCAAATAATAATATATGCATTCAAAAAAAAATTATTACTCATAGATTGTTTTGGGAGGTAAATTTGGGTATTTCACAATAAGGAGGTTAGCCACCACAATTTCAACTTATTTCCTCTAAATTCCCTTTAAATCTTCAAAGATCACAATCACTTCTCAAGCCAATAAATTTAGTCCTTCTAATCCTTCCTCCTAATGTAGCGAGTATTAAACTAATAATAAGGGTTAAAGAAAATTTTAACCAAGAAAAAAAAAAGAGCAACAAAACCAAGTTGACCTAATGGTCAAAAGGTCTAGGGAAACTAGACAGATGGATACAAACCGGTAGAATTAATTTTCTAGGGGGTTTTCTTGACAATTAAATGTAATCGGACACTCAAATCAAATAGATAAGAAGTGAGCTTGATATCAAAAATAAAATAAACGGTAAAAGGATTACGGTGTATGTTTAGTGAGCATAGGGCAAAAAAAATTCAAGTACTACCACAAAAAGAATAACAAAGCAAGTAATTACCTGCATAGCTTCATAAATGTTTTTCTTTTTCCGCGACATCATAACCTTCGATAGGTTAGCGCTATCTTCGGCAATTTGTTGATAATTAGGAAGGACAGTATCTTCATCATCCTGATCAGACAACTGCTTATCAACTTTTGAAATATTTGAAGCTTTTCGTACTTCCTCATTTAACTCATCATGATACTTTTTCTCAAGAGCAACCATCTGCATTGGCAAAATACAAATACCATAATAAGAGCGCACACTGGCGTTTAAGCAATCAGTTGGTCTGAGAATCTGAGATGTCACCACTATTAGACCTGTACTATTTATCAAAAAAATATATATATATATACCTGTCGCATCTTCTCAGCAGCTTCGATAGCCTCAGCTCGATCAATGACACCTTCAGCCAATAAATTATGAGAATCATCCAAATCTTCCTTCCCTACTCCTGGCAATGGCAGGACTTCACTTTTGGCAGCAGCCTTCAACTGCTTAAGGGTCTCGGCATAATCAGGAACGTATCCTTCTGCCTCATTATCAACAAAAGGTGACAAGTGTGGAGGAGGAACCCTGTGGATGTTTACCAAATTGATATATTAATTACAAGGTATAACGCAGAGAAAGTTAGTGGGGATATGGATTTGGAGTAACCACTCGGTTAAGGATGAAAATTAAAAGTACGAAAAGGACCCAATTAAATTGGGTTTTAAAAAAAAAAAATTCAATTACAAAACTATTAAGGTAGGAATTACTTGCATAAACGTTGAGTTCTGTACTTTTAGGAATTCAAATATAATGCGTTCAATTAATTAACAGAGATAGGAATATTTTGTTTTTATTTTTATGAATAAGCAAGCTTTCGTACAGAAATGGGAACCCCACCAGACTGAGGCAACATAAAAGGAAACCCCTTCAATCCAACAAAATAAGGCCCAATGGATAGTGTTTATAAAACCGTTTTTGTACAAAGATCAGGACATAGGAATAAATTTACTTAAGAAAACAACAAATGGTAACCTGAAAACAAATAAATTGTGTTTTTTTCTGATTTATTTAAAACTGTTTTTAAAGTGTTTAAGGGGGAACCACACGTATAAACTTCTTTATATTAAGAGAGCGTCAGATGATCTGATAGTCTATACTATATAATCTGATAATCCATGCAGGAAAGAAATCTCATTGCAGACTTGTAAAAAATGGAAGTACCTTCCCACCAAATAAGTATCAGTCGGCAAGATGATCCGTGTATTCACACAATCAAAGACCCATTGTGGTTGAACATAGTCTCTAGAGAGAAACTTGTGAGTCTGTTTAGGCCTATCAACAATCTGAATTTCGAAAGGATCGGGAAGAGATTAAAAAAAATGTTGCAGAAGGCTAGTAAAATGTGTTAAAAGCATCATATGTAATCCACGAATGTGTTAAATTTATTGTTAAACCTGATGGGTAATGGTCTGATCGGTTTCCTGAAATGGTGCACCATCTCCTTCCCAAGAAACCACACCGCCAAAAGCAGGAATAATGAAAAGCAGTGATTCTCTAGGAACCTAAACAAGAAAGTTGTGAAAGTATTATCAGCAGTAAATCGCAAGATTTAGATTTCACTTTGCAACACAAAAAGGCAGATCAATAAGAACTCAAAGCATTATTATTAGAAACTTCGATGGAGAGCAATCAGCCTCTTCTAGAAGAAAAGTTCATCTTGGTCTGATCGTGTAGATTCTACAGTTCAGAAAGCTTCTTCTTGTGCATTCTTTCTAAGCGTTTAGCTGACTTTCCTTGCAGTTTCTTTGTTAATTGGCATGCTTTTTGTGTCCCTTAGTAATAGTTTTAGGAGTCATTTTATGTTTTATTTCACTCCGGTATGAAGTTTGAATGTTAGAGCAATATCAATGAAAAGTTCTGTTTCTTGTTTCTTGTTCAAACAAAAAAAATATATTATTTTTGAATCGAGGAAATCGGAACTTCGCTCCACTATACCCGAGATAACCACGTCCGTCCCTAGACCAAGCACCAAGAGACATCGAAGGAATGGAGACACGGGAGGTGTCTACAAATTAATGTCACAACTCACAAGTGAGTCTCAAACCTTGGACCTTGAAGAGAGCACACCTTCAAAGCCAAGCCTTCGACCGTTGCGCCACCTCCTGGAGACTTAAACAAAAATGTATATATTTCAAAAAAGGAGGATTTTAAGACAGAAATTTCCAGCGGTAGATACCATATTTGGTATAAGTCATTTTTATTTCTTTTATTTTGGGCCAAATTTATGTATTAGATTTTGCATCTGAGCGTTTTATTCTTTAGTCCTATTCTTAATTATTATTATTTTCATTTTACTCTTTAGTTACTTCTCTTATTTTTATTCTTCTCCACTTCAACGTTCAATGCCCCCCTTCACCATTTTTTCTCCTTCTACCACGTTTAGTTAACTCTCAACGGGTGTTGTCCCAAGAGAGTTGTGCATTACTCTTCAAAATATTCATACCATGGAAGGAAATGTGTTGAGGTTATGATTCGCAAAAATGCTAGAAAAATGGGGTGGGAAAAGGAGCTAATTCTCTAGGCTTGTACTGGAAAGTGGGGAAGAAAGAAGAAAAAATAATAAATAAGAGAAAAGTCAAAAGTAACTTAAAAATAAATGAAAAATATAATATAATATTTTTAAAAATCAATAGAAAATCTATAACATAAAACATAAATTCGGCCTAAAATAAAAATAAAAGTGACCCACACAAAATAGGATATATATCGTTTATCCAAGGTTATAGAGACATTTAACAAACTGTTGATAAGATGACGAGTTCTACCATGTGAAGAACTCACAATTGATGATAACCAAAATCACATTGATGCTAATCAAGACAAGAAGAGATGTAGTAGAATCACATGCTCGCATATATGATTTCTGTTTTCAAAATATATATATATATATATATATATATATATATATATGATTTCTTCCCTCCACTCAGAAAATTTATTTTTCTAATGTTCTGAAATTAATCTTACGATGCACTGACTGCATACAGTCAGGTTACTCAATTATCTCAAAATACCGTCTCTATCTTCAGTAATAATGCAAGCGGGATAAACACAGTATTATAAAATGGATCATAATCTTACCTCGCGGCTAAGGAAGACCTTCATGTTCTTAAAAAGATTCTTACACTCCCTAGTATCTTCATCCTCATCCTTGTCATTATCACTACCAGCTGCATCTTCAACAAGACGCATCAGTGCAGTTGGCTCATTTGAGGGAAGTTGGTATTGCAGCTGTGCAAGTCTAAGTTCAGACTTCTCTTCAACATTTATTTGTCCGTGTCCAGATGAACCAGAAGTCTGAGGATCTAGTAGGGAAGTTCTAGTGTTGGCATCAAAGTATCTTGACAAAGCATACAGATCTGCAGATTCACAAAAAATAAGAAACGAGGAAACTCTTTTTTTTTTTTGAAACAGGGATAACCACGCCCGTCCCTAGGCCAGGCACCGAGAGACATTGAAGGAATGGAGACATGGGAGGTGTCTACAAATTAATGTCACAGGTGAGTCTCGAACCTGCGATCTTGGGGAGAAACGAGGAAACTTTGAAGACAATGAAATTTAATGAGACTAAAATTAAAGCAATTTAAAAAACTAGTCTTTTCAACTAAACATCAAAATCACCTGCTGCCAAAGCCTCCAAATGAGGGTCCAGTATAGGTGGATACTTCAAATTTATTGAGTGATAAAGGTGAAAGTTCACAAAAGCAAGAAGAGTCTGCAACCATAACAAATACGAGTTAGTCAAATTCAAAACAAAAAGGTAAATGTTGCAAATGAGAAAACATTCCAACGATGCATGCACATTGCATTTTTCAACCCTTTTCCAAATTATAACCCAAGAATTAATAATCCTGAACAAATAAAACACTAACGTTGATGATTTATCAATCATATAGACTGAGCATTTGGCTTGAGTGGGTCATAAGCCTTTTATATAGAGAACAAAAGGAAGAGATTTAGGATGTCAATCGAAACAGCGATCAGGGCCAATGTAAGAGCAAAATAAAAAGAAAAAAATGGTAGATACGGGCCCAATAAAGTGAGATTCAAAGAAACAGAGATGAGTATTGGATGTGCTTGTAGGTCATCGTCAGTGAAGCCAAGAAAAGTCTTTATATGTTGCTCGCGGATCGGAAGAAGATGCTAGCCGAGCACTGTTTCAGTCGATATGGCCGATGAAAGAAGAAACAACCAATATAGTTCGGAAGGAAATACAACGCGATGCAAGAAACATTGTGTAAAAAATAATACATCCCAACAATGTATGGTGATCGATCTTTATCCCACAACTGTAGATCTTGTCGCCTTATCACGGGGAAAATGGCAACCCTTTTGTCAGAGCAGCAATAAGGGAATCTATTGTGAAGATGATTGGTTATCTATTGTAAAGATGATTGGTGCAACAACCGGGCGAAGTTTGGCAAAACAAAAGGCAATAAAGCCTTTTCGACAATATTTTCCCAAGGAAGAATTGGAGTGGAGGAGAAAAGGTTATGCTATTCATTCTCCAAAGAGTAACGTGTCACGTTCGGAGTGGAGGAAAAAAGCCCGAAATCGAAGAAAACCTATTCATTCTCCAAAGAGTAAGATGTCGCGTTCGGAGTAAACAAGAGCTGGGGAGAGAGGTCGCCAAACATGGGGCTTTGAAGGAGAAATAGTGGTAAAGATTGTTAAGCACTCTCTGATTGAGTTGAAGCACGAAGGCAAACGGCACCAAATGAGGTGGTCGTTGACGACGAGTGCTAGAAGGAAAAGCTCGACAAAGAGGGCAGGGTGAGAACAATAATAATAATAATAATAGTTTTTAGTTAATAAAAAGCAAAAAAAACTTTAAACACAATAATTTTTAACCTAGGCATGTGCTTGAGCGAGCCTTTTAAAGCACCCATCTGATGAACTATAAAATTTGTGGTAACAAAAGTCCACAGAGACACGTAGAATCTAGCATGCACTTTTTTGTTAGCTCAGGTTCTTTTAGCATCGACATATATAATAATTGAAAACTTGAAAGTGAGGGGAGAAAGTGTTTATGAATAGTCAAGGTACTTAATAATTTCCCAACACTATTCCCAAGATCTGCACATTACATCCCAAGTCCTTGAATCTTTTCTATTTTGGGACTTTAGTTTTTTGTATAAATAACCAGAATGTAACAAAGAGAAAATAAAAGATGCTTATGTCCTTTCACCTAGAAACAAACCACTCGCTCACTCACTAGAAAACTAACTAAACGATATAGCTAATTGATAAGAACCACTCACCCACTAGAAAAGTAACTAATCGATATAGCTAATTGAAACAAACAACCCGTCCACTATAAACCCAACTACTCAAGGATAGCTAATTTTAATGTCTATTATGCCTTTCAATTCTTTCGTTCTTTTATTCCCCTTGCTGCAAGCCTGATTTTCTAAATATGCATAAATAATAAAGTTAACTACATAAACTTGTAATCCAAAAATTAAGCAAAGAATTCTCCAAAAGTTTCATAATGTTCATTCCACTATAAAGACGGCTAATAAAAAGAACCAAAACTTACGGAAAATAACTTTAAAGAAACACACGTGACAGGACCAAATGTTACCTCATAAAATTCCATGAAGTTAAGAATAATAGTTAAGTCAACATCATCCGTCAACGCCTGATGCAACGAATGAGGGGCAAGCCATGTAATCTTTTGACCTTCTACCTCAGCCTAGACAAAAATAAATTAAGAAAATGTCTTGGAATATAAAAGGATTCACATGACATTGAATATAATAACATAAATCACAATATACCTGATAGTATATGCCTTTAACAGATATGAAGACTTTTCGTAATTTATGAGTTCGAGAAATGAATGCTTGCCATTCATGACTCAACCTAGCAAAGAGATATACAAAATAGACATGTGAGAAGATATCAAAGTTTGTCATTTTGTTATAAATACTAAAAGAAGGGTTGACAGCATATGATAGTAGTTCATAAAAATTATTGTCACCAGTAAACACCAACCTCCGACAATTATGAACACGATTTGCCTCAACATTTACCCTCTCTTGTGCAGGTAATGCCGCAAAAAGGTGCACCATTGAGAGGCAGTCGTCCAAATCTCTAAGTGCATCGATGAATTTTGGGTATCTAGGAGGCAAAACATAGCATGAAACAGTTGAGAAGAGTTCATTGATCAAAAAAACAGAATATACTCTCTTGATAGGGAAAAGAATGTGCAAACCTCTCCCTTATTATTTTGTCTAATGCATAAGTAGGCCGGTGATCTTTTAGAAAGTTAGCCCGTTCCTTATTCTTCTTTGCATCTGCTTTGTTTATCTTCTTCTCATATGCCCTGATCTCTCTAAATTTCTCCACGAGTGGTTCATGATGAAGAAAAGAGACATCCTTCAAATGGTAGTAAGTGTGGTGATTTCCTTTAAATTTCTTCTTTGGCTCTCGAGGAAATATTCCCTTGAAAATGCATAGCTTCCTGTCATAATAATAAAAACAAGATCATCGTATCAATACTCTTCATTTTCAATCAAGCTAAAACATTGTCATCCCAGTCCAGCAAGTTTCAAGATAATATTTAAGAAATCTTCAAACATTTATTTATATCAATTACTTGAAATCAATGAAAAGTATTAAAAAAAAATCATAATCATAATAATAGAAAAATAAGCAAAAAAAAAAACAGAGTATTTCCTACGAAGCATCTATGATTATGGAGAAACTTTTAAGCCAGGTGCATCGTGCATGGGAGTAAAATAAAACTTAAGTTCTTCCCAGATTTATTAATCCAAAACAAACGAGCAGACAGAACTACCTACTTTGAGCTAGGTAAAATTACAAGGATGCAGCCAAACCCTAATTTAAGTCTTTTTTTTTTTTTTTGGAAACCGGGAAATCAAAGCTTCGCTCCACTGCAGCCAGGGTAACCACACACGTCCAGCCAGGCACAGGAAAACATCGAAGGAAAGAACCAACCCCTAACTTAAGTTTTACAAATGATGCAACACTAAGTAGCCAAAACTACTCTTAATCTTGCATTTTAAAGCAATAACCATACAATTCAAACGAGGCAAGATATAAGAAATACCTGAAAAGTCTCAAACTAACTTGCAGCTGCTTGACAGCCTGCGAGCGGGTAACATATCTGGCGGCGTTACCCTCCTTCTTCTGGCCCTGAAAAAAGCGAAAAAAACAAATAAAAACGAAGCAAACCATCTACATCGAACTGTTCAACAATCCTTAAAATTAGCGATTATCATCGTAAAAAACACAGGGAAACAAAATGGAAGCTTACCGGAGGCCTGTAATGCTTCTTCCTCGTGACTTTGTTCACCATTGTTGCGCGAAGAGGAAGCCGCCGGCTATGGCGATGAATGAAGGAACTGATCGGCAGAAGCAACGATGAAAGAGCGTTTATGTCAGGGTTTGAAATAAAAATATACGGCACGTTTGGTGCACGGATCAGCGAAGTCCGGGTTAAGATAACCCG
>JBBMKA010000022.1:1806088-1835840 GCA_037833695.1 Sechiopsis laciniata | reverse complement strand
AAACTAACTTCTTATCGAAACCTCATCCAAACACCTCTGACTTTTTAGAATTTGAAACGTAAACAAGAAGAGAATGATCAAACCCATAAATAAATTGGCAAAAATTTGGCAAAACAAACCTACCCAAGAGCAATTTGTTTACATATATTCATATAGGGGTAGGTACTTTTTAAAGGTTCAATTCCGCAGACCAATTTTATTTTTTAATTCAACTCAAAGTTTGCACGTGTATATATAAGTATTAATAGTTTTAAATAAATGAGAGTTAAATATCGATTCTTAAAATTGAACTTGTGTTGAACTAACCAAACTATAAAACTAATAGGCCACTGGATATAAATTAACTATGATAAATACAATATCATTTGCTCTAATTGTAGGTTTTGTTTATTTGGCAATGGCAATATAAAATAAAAAATAAAAATACATTGGACGAATTTTGATTGGGAAAAAATAAAAAACCTATTAATTAAGATTTATTTATTTCAAACGAAAAGTGTTAATGGTCTCCTAATTTCATTATTTTATGGTAATTCAGTAGAATACAATCAATCATGAAAGTGTTAGGACTGACTTGACACGTGACAAAAATAATAGGTAAGGCCTCCAATATGGCACACTTACGGGAGGACATGGATAAATTGAAAATAAAGAGAAGTTGGATTCCAGCATGTGGAGTAGCTGTTTAGTTGAGGCATGGTATTTACTCGTAATGAAATGGGTGATGAGTCTTGGCATGTATTTACTTGTAAAGAAGTTTATAAATTACTAGGAAACGCTAACTATGTACAAAAATAATAATAAAAAAAAAGACTTACTAAATAATACACTTAAATACATTAAAATTAAAATAAATATATACTTTAACACTCTCGTCTCAAGCTGGAGTCAATGTGTCGATCGTGTTCAACTTGTTGTATAGATAATTCATTATTACCTCATTCAATACTTTGGTGATGATATCTTCTGATTATTCTTGAGTGTTCACATATTTTGTAGAAATTATATCTTGGTGTATCTTTTTACAAATAAAATGACAATTCACTCCAATGTGTGCTAGTTTTTTTGGTTGATATAATTAATTTTACCCTAACTCACAAGTTTAAACTACTTGGTTGATTGTTGATTTAACATAATTTAACATAGTATCAGAACTTGTCGATTAAACTTCTACTGTGCTTCTTTGGATGATTTGACTGCTGGCCTGCATTATGCTCAGTCATTTTGTTTGTTCTTTTAACGTTTGCTTTAACTACTTAATTTGGGATTCAATTTGTAAAAGATTGATGATAAATTTGTTGAATCTCTGTTAATCATATACTTCTATATAAAATTGACAATGAATTTGGGCGAGATTTCATTTCTCCCGTTTGCGATTCCAACGTTTAGTATGATTCGATTGAAATTTTGAGACGATTTGGATATTCATTTCAACGGTTGATTTGAGTGAGAAATCAATTAGCGAACATACAAATTTATTTTGATACATTTGCTCAGCTGCTTGCATTCAGGCCCAATCATTTATCAACATTTGGTGATGATAACTCTAAATTAGAGAGTTATTTAGTCATTCTTTAGGGTGTGTTTATTAAAAAAATCATGCATTATTATCACACTGTAGTCATAAAGTACAATGCATGTTAGATATGAGGAAATGGTTTAAGAGTTAAGAAAATTTAGAGTTTTTGTGCCAAAAAGGGTAATGTTTGCAGCATTCGCGATAACATTTCCAAGAATCCTTATTCTCGCTAAGTACTTTTTATCATTGCAGGGTTTGGAATTGCTGGAAGCATTGGACTCGTGCCTCAATCAGAAGAGTCGGATCAAAGAAAAGATTAGCCATTTTGAAGCAAGCCAATGTTGCACCATTTAGTCCAAGGAAAAGCAATTTCATGCAAAAGTTGAAATCTCTGCAGAATCAGGAGTGGACAGAATGTGTCACATATGGTTGGCTAGGGTGTGGAAAGCAAGGCATATTTTGCCTTAGAATCTCAGCCGTTGATCTTGGATGATGGAATAAGTATATAAAGCCATTTTTAGGATGAAATCAGTGTGCAACTTTTCTGGAAATTTTTAGCATTGGAGAGCTGCTGGAATCCGATAGAAGACAGTAGTGTTTGCAGCATTTATTTCTGCATTTCCTTATTTATGCTTTTAGGCATTTTCCTCTACTATTTTTTGTAGTTATTGACGTAGTTATTTTTTGCTTTGTAATAGATCTTTCTGAATGCTTACCTTAGTTTGTTATTGCAATTTTGAGGTTTCCTTTTGATCTGTTTGTTGCGTTCTTGTGCTTTCTACTATGGTTTGTGCATTTCCGATTAAGCCTTTACTGTTTCATTGTTGTTCTATTCTCGTTAAAAGTTTATGCTACACAATGTTAACAACATTCGCATCGTCTGTGCTTGTTCTTTCTGTCATGATCATGAGCTAAATACATATAGGTGGGGGTTGGGGGGAAAGTGTGTGATATATGCATCTTGGGTGAGCGGGAGATGTTGAATTAAGTCATTGTATGCATTTTAATCGATAACATGTTTCGTCTGATCATCCATTCATGTTTGCTTTTCACTTCATATCGAAAGAGACGAGAATTAGATACTCACTACTTATGACCATTAGTTTCATGTTAAGAACTCTTGCATGTTAAAGAGGGAGGCTAGGAATAGTGACCTCACGAGTGCACATTTCATTGTTGTTAGCTTCGAATATAGATGTAGAAGCTCATATTCGAAGATGATGAATGCATATTGGAAAAGAGCATTTGATCGCATGTTGTGTGGAGTTCACTTCTCACCATAAACTTAACCTTATTGCATGTTAATCACATCTAAAAGACCATTGACCCGAGCCTATTGCCTCATTTGAAATATTTCCTTGTGTTTCCAACATTCTCATTATTTCGTAGTGATCTTTTGTGGCATTATGTAATTGTTGTTGGTTGTCTGGATGTTAATAGCATTGCATGCGTTATATTTTAATCGCCAATGTTTACAACATTACCGTCACATTTTACATTCAACAATTTTAGTTCTTAGTATAATTAGTGTAATCACCCACCAACATCTCCTTTACTTTCATGTACGTGACCTTTCAAGTAGCACTTATATAGATAGTAAACCAGTCCCTGTGGAAAATGACTTTATCTTATCACTTGACTGCGTATGATCTGTTGAATGTTGTAGCATTGTGTGCAAATTGATCAGATTGTTAGTTAAAATATTTTAGGCAGTTTCAACAGCGATCAGATGAATCGATTTAAATCGATTAGTGAATCAGCGATAATTTTAGATTATTGGAAATTACAGTGTCAATTTTGAATCCTATAAATTGGAAATTGTTTTGGCACTTCATCACATTTGCAAGCGAGAACTGATATGTTCTTTTGAGAACAAGTTTAGTTTGTCGTTGGTGGATTTAGTCCACCGATCGGCTGAAGTTTTGAAAACTTAATGACCGTCCTGTTTTGCTCGTGCTTAGTAAAGTTATGGTCTAATTTTGTATAGCGTTCTAGAATTATGATGAGTTGTATTTTTTTGTTTGCTATTTATAATATGATCGTCAAGAAAGTATTTTGTAAATATGACTTCTCCTATCATTTAAGGTTAGGTATCTTTTACCTTGGAATAAATATTGGGCTAGGGTTTCCTAAGAATGAGAGTTTGTATATAAGACTTTTTATTAGATAGGAGAACCTTGAGAGCAGTTTGAGCCACCATCTATATTCCTTTGAGGTCCTTGACATTTGAATGCGAAGATCGTCATTTGATTGTGGAAGTAGGGCAAATCCCGTACTTAAATGGGTGTGCTCTCATCTCTTCTCCATATTCTTCTGATTTGGATTGGTTTTTATCTATTTATTAAATAATGCGTTTTTAGTACTCATTAATATAATAATACTAGTATTATAAAAAAACAATATTCAATAATACGAGTATTATAAAAAAAAATTAATAATATTCATAAATATCAATAACTATATTAATAAAATTTGTTTAATAAGATATATTTGTAATTATTTTATAAATTTGATTACTGTATTAAGTTTTTTAATAAAAAAAAAAAGAAAAGAAAAAAGATTACTGTGTTAAGTTTCCAATTTTAATTTACGACGATGGGCTGAGGCCCAGGATTTGAAGTCATTTCAATTGGGCTCAGTGACCTTCAACACAAGGTCTCGACTGGAGTTCGGATTGTGCCTTCTGTGGAGCCATGTGGCGCGTCAACAACGGAACCAAGGGATCGGCGGCGGGAACCGCCGGAAAATCAGAAAACCGGCGGATGAGCAACGCCGAGCGTTCGGAATACTTTGCCAGAAGAGAGGCGGCGAAGATATTACGGCGTGTTCTCGAGGGAGATGCTCAACGTCGAGCCGTCGCTTCCATCAAGTCGCTCGTTTATGCTCCATCTGTTAGGAATAAGAAGGGAACCTACGCTCTTGTTTGCAAGACTCTCAAGTGTAAGTTTCTTCCGAACTAAGAATCTTTCATGCTACTGCCGAAAGAAATAATGTGCTAATGTTGAAAATTGTTTCGACCGATTCTTGTGTACCTGTTGATTGAATTCTTGGTTTTAGATATGAACTTATTGATATACATATGCAGCGGTTTCAACTTTGGAACTTCAAACTGAATGAAAAGCACAGCAATGAATTGAATGGAATGCATAACATTTTTCTTTCCTTGCTCTCTGAAATGTGGTGATATAGTTCATTTTGAAGCTCTCTGTATTAAATGAAAATCTTCTTTTGTTTTGGTTGGATTGCTAGATCTCCCTGTAATCAAAGATGTATTGGAGAATGCTGAGTTATTGAGCAACAAATGGAAGGTAAAAATGCATCTTCTTTTTAGCTGCTTATGAATTTGGTCTGATGCGATAACAGTTACTCTCTTACTGCATCCCAACGGGTGGTGCAGTGATTGAAGACTTGGGCTTTTGAGGGTATGCTCCCTTCAAGGTCTCGGGTTCGAGACTCACCCGTGACATTATTCCTTCGATGTCTCCAGTGCCTGGTTTAGGGACGGGCGTAGTTACCCTTGTTTCAAAAAAAGTTACTCTCTTACTGTGATTGTTTTTTGTAGTTCATTTTTTATATGCATTTTTCTCCACTTTTGGCTGATTCAGTCTGAATAGCTTTCTCGCTCACTACACATGTACCATATTAACATTAACCTAATATTGTTGCAGAGGCAGAAGGAATTAATTTATGTCATCATGTATGATATCCTCCTTGGCCAGGTATTTTATTCACATGTTTATTTTAACTTAAACCTAAACCAATAGTAGTGCACGTTTAACTTAAAATGTTATAATTGAACGAAGGAAGGAGGATTTATTACTGTTCAAATTCTGTGGCTATCATGAGGACTTTTTAAATCTATTTACTTGAATTGAGTGCGGGTGCCCCCAGGTTTTGATTCCAGGTTATAGTTAAAAAAAATAAATTATTTACTCGAATTCAGTTTTTATATCTCCAATAATAACTTTATTGGCATGGCTTTGAACATAATTATAAGTTATATCATCAAGAATTACTGGGTTTTCTAGGAGTTTGGAGGTCAGCTCATGCAGTTCAATACACGTGACAAAGTAAAAAGTACATGGATAAGTTACTGTTATAGTAAAGTATCTAATGAATTTGTAGCTACTGCAGCTCGGTTATTTTGCAATTGGTGCTGACTGCTGATTGGTAATGTTTGATTGAACTATGGCTAGAAAACTCCTTCAGTAGGTGATGCAGAGAAGTTTCTCATGCGGCAGCAAAGTGCTTTACAATCTGTGGTTGCAAAGCTTTTGTCAAAGAGAAAAGTAAATAATATTGAAGACTTAATTGTTCGTGGTGAAAATCCGAGTAAGTGGTCCTTCTGAATCTATTGCTGTGTTGATTTCTTCTAACTTAGTTATTAAGCCTATTCTGATCTGAAAATGTAATCTTCAATGCAGGTGTTTCAAGGCCTCGCTTTATCCGCGTGAATACTTTGAAGATGGATGTCTGCACAGCAATAAACGAATTAGGCAATAAATATGTAGTGAGTTTCAAGGTCTTTCCAAAATGTTGTTTGTGCGTATGCCAGTAGAGTAGAGTTCAAAATAGGAACAACAAGAATATGTTCACTTATTGCACACTTCTTCTTCTTCTTCTTCTTCTTCTTTTTTTTCTTCTTTTGGTTAATTGGTTAATTATTTCCTATTTAAGTACCTCCTAGTCATCCCTTCAATCCTTTTAAAATATGCATCATGGATTTGGTTAAAGCCTGTCCTGAGTTTTGTTGTTTCGTTGGTTAGGTTTATACTCCATCATGAAGGTTTAAAAGAATTCCTTAATGGTGCTGGTTCTTTTTTTGGTGAAATAGGTACAGAAGGATGACATGGTTCCTGACCTCTTAGTACTCCCTCCAGGCAGTGATTTACACGATCATCCTCTGGTTTCTAATGGGAGTATCTTCATGCAAGTTAGTCTCTAGTTTTATCCAGTACATTTTATCATAAATCATGAATTGAAGATCAAGAGTAGTTGGTCTCTTTTTATTGTATATAACAAGAGGATTTTGATGTTTGTAGGGGAAGGCTAGTTCAATGGTTGCAGTAGCCCTTGATCCAAAGCCAGGATGGGAAGTAAGATCATCTCATCTGTATCAGTATTACCACTCAGTTCGCCTTGGATTTTTTATTTTTTTTTATTATTATTTTTTTTAATAATAAATTTCTATGGTTCATCAGCTTCTGTTTACTCGCTTGTTTCCACATTTAATTGAAAGTTAAGTAATGTCGAACAATATACCATTTTACTAAGAAACCATAGGACAGGAATTTTGAATCAAAGGAAAAACATATCCGGTCTTTTTTATATGGGCAAAAAGTGAAGTATCTTTTTTCCCCATATAGTTTCTTCACTTTTGATCAATTGGAGATGTTTATTATAACTCCTTTAGTTTGAGGCTTTCTTCCCTTCATTTTGGAGGTTTTCCTATTGCTTTCCTTGTGTTCACCACTTTTTCTCATGTTCTAGTTCTGTCAATGCTCGGTGTGGCATAATTAGTCGGGCACTAATACTTTCCATTTTGATATTTTGTATTATTGAAGGTCCTTGATGCATGTTCAGCTCCGGGTAACAAAACTGTCCACCTTGCCTCTCTCATGAACGGAAAAGGAAGGATCATAGCATGTGAATTGAATGACAACAGAGTGAGACGTTTACAAGATACAATCAAACTATCTGGAGCTTCTAGTATCCTTTTTAGTCTTGTCTGGATACGGGTGTTGTATATAACAACTCTATCTGCAATCATGAATTGGATTATTTTATCTATTTGTCAGTCGCCTTGCATGTGAGGCTGTCATTTTAATAGGTTGAAGACTGAAGCATTCCCAGCTATTTTCCTGGATAATTTTTTATTCCGAATCCAATATTGTCCTGCAACTTACTTTATTAACCTTAACCTTGGTTTAAGATATAGAAGTTTTGCATGGGGATTTCCTTAGTCTGAATCCAAAAGATCCTTCATTTTCCAAAGTAAGTTCTGCTCAGCTTCACAGTGATTATCTTTTCTAGCCTTATGATGAATAACTAAAAATACTGCCATTGTGGTCAGACTTACCTCTTCCTTTTATATTTTATTTTTTTAGAATGACGACCGCTTTAAGCCTTTACAAGACAAGCCCATTGCTTACTAGGTTTTGACAAAACGTTGGAAGTAATATATTAATAATAATTATTATTATATTGACCGTAGCCACTATTTCTTAGAGATTCGATTGCGTTGCAATTTCTAATTGGCTTAAGTAGGTGGAGGAACGGCGTACTGATATTCAGCTGGTAAATGTTCTGTTGCTGACATCATCCTCTTTTGCTTTTTTAAGGTCCGTGCCATTCTTTTGGATCCTTCCTGCTCCGGATCGGGTACTGCAGGTGCTAGATTAGATCATTTGCTCCCCTCACATCTTGAAGGTAAATCCTTGCCGTGTATTGATTGGCACGATATGTAAAAAAAATGATATCCGTGAGTGTGTATGGGTTGTTTATGCACACATCGACTATGACCCTACAATATTTAGATGTCAAGAAATTTCTTAGGAAATTAATTTCTAGGTAGATACTCACCATGGATTGAACTCATTACTTCTTAAATCTTCTTGACCATTAGACCAAAATATGTAATTCATTATTCGCTATATCTTCTTCTGATGATTGCTACCTTCATCTTATCGTTCTGAATTGTGCAGGGAAGGCCTCCGACGATGATGACCTTGAACGACTGAACAAGCTCGCTGCCTTTCAGCGAAAGGCTCTAGCACATGCATTTTCCTGTGAGTTCATCCCGTTATACTTATTTTTTTATTTAAAAATAATGTTGAGTTAGCCTTTTGAGAAAATGTCGTAAAATCTCGAGATGTTCAAAAGGTAGGTCTAAGATCCTAATTACTAAACACTTCAAACTCAATCCTGTCCATTCTTTGCTCATTTCCCAACTTCCCCTTGCGCTCCTATATTATATAGATAGATATATTCTATCTCAAAGGGTGGCTTCATCATTAGAGGCTTGGAATCTCCAAAATATGTTTCCATAAAAGTTTTAGGTTCGAAATCCACAAATAAATTTAATTGTAAAATCTCTTGTTGTCTTCCAAGTTTGGACCTTGAGGCGGGCATGTATGTAGTAGGACAAAAGCTCTTATTCTCTGTTATAACAAAAAAGAAAAAGAAATAGACACATTCTACTCTAACGGTTAATAACAGGATTGCAATTTACATTGCCTGTTCCCTGAACAGCCCTTAATAAGTTGGATCCATTTCACCACTTGAATTTTTCAAGACATCTTTTTTTTCTTTTTTTCTTTTTTTGATACATATTCAAGACATCTTTTTTCAGAGAGAATTAGCGAGGTTAATTTATTCAAGACATCGTCTAAAAAGAGAAGTTAATGAGCAAACAATGCAAATGTAGATAGTATATTATGAGCAATGTATAATCCTATAACACAAACTGCTCGTAACCAATGTCATCTCATTGCAGTTCCAGCCGTGAAGAGAATCGTTTACAGCACTTGTTCCATTCATCAAGTTGAGAACGAAGATGTTGTCCAGTCATTGTTACCTCTTGCTGAGTCGCATGGTTTTCACCTGGAAACTCCGTTCCCACAGTGGCAACGGCGAGGTCTTCCAGTTTTTGAAGGCGGTAAGTATCAACAGCTTGTTTGGTTTTTATTTATTTATTTATTTATTTTATTTTTTTAATTTGTCCTCTTCAAATTAGCTATTTAAAAACTTGGGTAAATTATAAAATTTTTGTTAGAATTTAGTCCTATGATATAAAAGGTAGAATCCCTATGATTTAAAAACTAGAATTTAACAGTTCATTTCGTTCGTAATCATTGGCGCGAATCATTTAACCCACACTGTCATTATTGACACATAAATAGTTAGCTTCTACATATTTAAAAGGCCAATGATTGCGAACGGCCATAACTGTTTTTTAGGTTTTATCAAAAATCATAAGACTAAATTCAAGTTCTTAAAATCATAAGCCTAAAATCTTGATAAATTAAAAAATATGTCATCTTTTTGCAGCCAACCATTTACTTAGAACCGATCCTATCGAAGACAAAGAAGGATTCTTTATAGCTCTATTTAAGAAGAAGCAGGATAAAAGCACAAGAAAACGTGGTGGACATGTCGGAAACAGTCGAATGGTAGCATGCCCTTGTACCAGGATGTTCAAAATGTGGTTGTATGCACATTCAACAAGGACGCGATCGAGAAAGAACCACTCTCCATCCAAAACTAGAACAAAAACTTGAGTATTTTCGAAACAAAACCCAGTAGAATCAATAGTTAAATTTCAGTTTCTTGTAAAAGATTTTGTTTACTGATCAGGATGCATCATAACCTTTCCAGTGTGTCCGAAAGCCTTAAAATTGGAGAAGATGTTCCACTACTTCCGGAGTTGGAACCCAGTAGGAACGATTGGCGGTACAAATATTAGTTGGTTTACTCCAACATCTCTGCTCAGGTTAGTAGAAATTAACATTTGAATCGGTTCTGTCTTTTATGTTATTCGTGATTAAGGTCTTGTCTTCAAACTTTGTGTAAAATTATTTTCTTCTTAATTAATGTTTACTTTCATTTGTTCACCATTTTGCTTAAATTTTTAAAGTTATTGATGATTTAGGTCGTGTTCGAAATCTGGTGGAGTTATTTTCTCCTTCGTTAATATGTGAATTGTTTGGACAGTTTAGGCACATTTTCATTATTCTGAATCTTGAGGAATGGGTAAAGTCAAAGATAAATTAAATTATCACAAGGTTTCTCAACCAAACATATTACCATGTGTCTTTTACATTGGTTTTTAAAAATTAAAACTATATGCAGATCAAAATTAACTCCATCATTATTGTAATCATCAATCTAATTTACTTTCTGTTAAGACAACTTTATTATTTTGTAGTGGATATCTTATTTTGAAGATATAAAGCTAAATAAAAACTTCGACTAAAAATGTTATTTGTCAGGGCATTTCTTTTAGGAGTAGAGCTTCTATACATTTTTTATTTGACACATTGATTTGACACTATTGGATGCCACAAAAATTGACATACATTTTAATATTTTATTTATTTTCATAAAATGAATTTTTGTGACTACACATTTATTTATTTTTTTAATTATAATTTTCAAGAGTGGGAAGGTTAGCATAGCAGTAAGGAGAATCAAATCATATAATATAGCAGTAAAAGATAGACATTTCAGATAAAGCCTTAAAACATTCATAATCATATGATAAACCTTCAAGCCAAGCACACACTATTGAAGAAACCCACATTAGAGGCATTACAACATAAACAACCACTAAAAAGAAAAGGAAAAACACCATGACCCATATTCCGAAAGCCAAATTCTGAAAACTCACAAATCCAAATCCATCATCAATTGATCTTGACCTCAACGATCTTAGGCTTCTTAGGCTCAGGTGGTGACAACTTCTGCACAGTAACAGTGAGCACACCATCCTGACAAACCGCCGAGACGGCATTGGTGTTGGCGTTTTCGGGCAACACAAACTTCCTCATTAACTTCCCAACTCTCCTCTCCATCCTCACATATTTACCCCCATCTTTCTCCTCCTCCCTCTTCCTCTCTCCACTTATCACCAGCACATTGTCATCCTCAACCTGAACCTTAATATCTCCCACTTTCAACCCCGGCATGTCGACCTCGAAAACATAGGATTTCGGGCACTCCTTGATGTCGGCCGGGGTCGCTGCCATTGCCTTGGCATCCCGCACGTAGGTCCTTGTCGGGGCGTTGGTCGACTTGTCAGTCTCGTCTGCAAGTTCCATGATGTGGTGGAGGGTGGAGAAGATTGGGGAGTCTAAGCCCACGATTCTGAGATCCATTTTTTTCTTCTCACTTGGTAGCTAGAGAGTTGTTTGAAGCTGAAGGGAAATTAGAACTAAGAAGGTTTTTGAAATGAGCTTTTTGCTTGTGGTGAATGGGGGACCTGTTTGGTTTGGTTTTTATACTGTTTGTGTTGTGAATGAGTGAAAGTGAGGGGACAAAAGAAGTTTCTGGAAGGATAGAGAAGAATTGGAAGGGGAAGTTCCAGGAGCTTCGGTTGTTTTCTTCTTTTGAGTTCTAGAATGTGACCGAGAGAAAATGACAATAAGGACCTTGTCATATGAGAATCTTACCCAGACAAAAAGGGGTAATTGTTAGTTTTTTAAAATTGATTTTTCAAATTTTCATCTTAAAAAAAAAAAAAAAAAAAAAAAAAAAATCATTTTTCTATTTCATCTAATTCAAACATGGGTACAGTACAGTTTTTACTTTACCAAACTTTAAAAAGCGTATATTCTATTCCTGCATAATATGAATCCCCGAATCCTTCTCTTCACAAATTCACAAATTTTAACCGAACTAATTGCTGTAAGGAAAAACTAGCTCTGTTGGTTAATCGTTTTGTTTTTTCTTTTTTTGTTTCTATTGTTAATATTTTAAAAACAGATTTGTTTGATAACTAATTTGAATTTTAATTTTAAAATTTTTTAAAATGTTTTTAAAATATTAAAGAAATTCTAAAATCTAAAAAAAAAAAGCTTTTAAAAATAAGTTTTTGTTTTTGTTTTTAAAAAAAGCATGAAAAAATTAAGAATAAAGATTAAAAAAATACCAAAACCAAAACAAAATGTGATATTTGAAAACAAAAAGTAGTTGTAAAACATGTTTTTTGGTTTTTAATTTTTAAAAACATAAAACTAAATTATTTATCAAATATATACAGTTTTTATTTTTTAAAACAAAAAACAAAAATGAAAAAATAAAAAATTAGAAACAAAAAATAAAAAACGATCGTGGCTTAATTGAAAATATTTGACTTACTGATAAACCCACTCAATCTAATTTAATCTAATTTTACATGTTAAGTTATCCATTTATTTAAATTGGATTTATTCAAATAAATATATATTTACTTAAAATTATTTTGGATTAACTCGACTTAACTTAAATTTATTATTAATTTTTTTTAATATTTTAATATTTTTTTTAATTTTATTATTATTATTATTATTTTTTAATATTTGCATTAAGTCTAAAACTTGTCTCAATTCTACCCGATATATGGACATCCTTGGTAGAAGTATCATGTTAATTTTTTTTTTAATATATTTTAATTTAATTATATTTAAGGTTGTGAGTTTTCGAATCTATAACCTAATTCAATTACACCCACAACTCTATTGACATTTTTCTTTAACGGCCCATCAACTTTGTGTTGACATTAAACTTGGGGCAAGCTTTCTTCAAAAGATAATGGTTGATATAGTAATTTTTTGGCCTGTTCGGGTCAAACGAACAACATTTTTGAAGCAAGATCTGAAGGATTATTACCGTACTGATTTCAAGTATAAACTGTTCTAAAACCAAACTATTTATCCAAACCAACAATCTAAATTCTGTTTTATTTTTAAATTTTGGTTCAAGCGAGTTTTTTTGTTACTTTAGTTCGTAGTTAACAAAATTTTGAAACCAACGAAAGTAAACTATAACAATATATTGTATAATTTAGTAGGTGAGAAGTTATAACGGCATATTGTATAATTTAGTAGTGAGAAGTTATATATATTTAGATTTTCATATTTAAATATTGTTAAATAAAAGAAATACTCCTATTTTTTAGATTGAAAATTACTAGTTGAGGATTGACTAAATTTAAGGGGAGCTATGGTACAACCCTACAAGAGAAAATTTTGAATTTATACAACAAATATTTAAGATTGCACAATAAATAGTTAGAAAGTAGGTAATTTCACACAATTTATTTTATTTTATTTTATTTGCCTTTAAGTTGGATGAGACATTTAAGATTTATGTTTTGCTGTTGTATGCAAAACTAAGGTCGTGGCACATCCTAGTAAAGCAAATAATGGTTTGATGCAAGTTAATAATGTATCGACATCAAATTATTTGTAATCAGGATATAATTTCAAAATTTCTTATGTATGAAATTACTAATTAAATTTTAATACTCTCAAATAAATTGAGGAGAAGTTGATGCTGTTGGAGTCACAAAAATTGCTTCTTGAAACCAAAACACAACATTTTAATAGTAAAGTTAGAGGCTTGAGTTCAATTTCTGATTATTATTTTTATTATTCTACTAAATGTTTTATACAAAATTTAATGGGATAAAATCAGAAAAGAGATTACGTGTTACAGAAGATAATGTCCACAAGATTGAAAGAGACAACAAGGATGATGAATATAATTCATAGCAAATAAAAAAAAAAGACATATTTGGTGAATCTTATCTTTACAAGAATTTCATTCACGGCAGACTTACCTCCACGTGGCCTTGAACTTAATCGACGTGGCAGTACCAGCCGAAAATATTCGCTACGTACAAACTAACGAAGCCCAACCCAATGCCTGACCCAAAAGCCCATTTACTAATGGGCTTTCAAATGGTTCAGGTTAAATTGGGCTTCAGATATACCGGCCCAATGTTCTTAGGTCGGTAGCCCACAGAATTCCATTTCCATTCCATAAAGCACTCCCCATTTTTTATTTAATATTTCTTCAAACCAGGGCTCCCTATTTTGGGTTTGACTCGTTTTATGAATGCGACTAATTTTTGGCTGGTTTTAATTCTTATAATAATAATAATATTATATATATAAGATAAATTATTAAAATATGTTATTAGTATTATTAGAATACATACTTTTATGTTCAAATTTAGTATTATTCTATTTTGGGTAAATACAAATTTGTCCATAAATTTTCACATTTATTTTATTTTTATATTTAAATTTTCAGATGCTCAATTTTAAATCATGAATTTTGAGATTTTTTCTATTTAGTTTCTTAATCTTAAAAAAAAGTCCAATTTTAGTTTTAAATTTTGAAATTTTTTTCATTTCAATTCCTAAACTTAAAAAAAAAAAAACTTAAAATTGAATCTTTCACATTTATTACGTTTTAAATTACTATTTTCCTCTATAACATATTCTTAGTTTATTTTTTATTGTATTGAAATTATTAATATTGTTAAAATAATTTTTTATTTATTAATATTAACTCCAAATCTATTATAAAGACAAATTTAACTTTTTGGAAAGTACAAAAATTAAAAATAAATATTTAAAAATTCATGGATTTAAATTATATTTTTAAAAATTAAAATAAAACAAATATGAATCAAATTTGTATTTTATCCTTCGTTTTTTTTTTTCTTTTATAACTATCAATTTATGAGTAGTGTGATTGAAAAATTTAAATTGGTCTAAGAATTTTTTTGGTTAATTGGACTAAACTTCGGCTATAGAGTCATAGACCGACCATGGTTTCCGTTAATGGCACATAAACCGACCATGGATTTGTTAATAGATTGAGCAACAAACACCAAAGCCGTCACCTTTTTTAACGGAACTGATGAAAAATAAAGACTTGCCCAAACAAAAACATGAACCCATTGTCAATTGTGTCAGACAAAAACTATGGGCTGATCTTATTCTGTTACCTGGAATCTGCTTCTTCACCACCCAAAAATGAGATTTTGAACAAAAATCCCAGAAAATTAATAATAAAAAAAAAATAATGGTTTTGGGTGCACCCTAAATGCAGTTTTTTTTTTTGGACCATAAGAAAAAAAAAAAAAAATCTCTTATAAATAAAAAGAAATGAAAGAAAAAAAAAATTATGGTCCTTACGGCGCCACACTAGCTCGTGCATCTTTCCTATGCGGTACCCAAATCTTTCTCATAAAAAAAATTTGACAAATAAAATAATAATACTTAGGATCTCACCTTTGAATTTTGAGGGTATATTACAAAGAATTGTATCGTTTTTTTTTAGTGGGACCTTTTTTAATGGAAGCGTCAACTTGAAAACTAGAGACCAAAAACCAATCATTATGCGTAGTTGGTTCAAATACGAGGAGTGAATGTAATTATAAATTATTTGTTGTCTTTTAAGTTTTGAACCTTGGGATGGTATAAATATTGAAGGTATAGTGGAGCGAAGTTAAAGTTTCTCAATTTTAAAATAAAAATTAATTTGTAGTAGTCTAATAATCAAAAGAGGCTTAAGTAATTAAGAGACCAAAAATAAATTATTGTGTTTGGTGGGTTCAAATCACACAAGTGAACTTAATTATAAAATTCATTGTTGTGTCTTGTTAGGATCTCACGAACATTTATAAGAGTTATGAGTTATTATTTTCATTGCCAATTGATTTTGAAATGAAATATCATATTATCTAATATGGTATCAGAGCCCATAAAATTCAAACATGTATTGGTCTAATAAAAATGAAATTGAGATCCAATTCAAGATTGGTGAGTCAAAAAATTCAACATCTAGAAGAGACATGTTAGGATCTCACAAGTGCACCAAATATAGTCAAACAAAGTTCCAATATTCCAATTTCAAAATATACAACAATGTGTAGTAGTCTAATAATCTAAAGAGACCTAAAGTGATTAAAAAGAAATAAATTCAATTTTTTTTTTGAAGAAAAGAAATAAATTTAATTTATAATGATAATCTACTTAATAATTAACTTTCTAAATTTATATATTAACCATTCGACAATATTAAAAAGGACCAATAAACTCACCATTAAACAATATTAAAAAGGACCAAAAAACCAAATGGATAACCCACAGAATTATGGAGTCTAGACGACAGAGTGAGAGAGAGAGGGGGGTTTTTTGGCTTTTGGATTCATTCTTGAAAGTGGCTAATGTCTAAATTGACCTCGAAATGGTGATCAACACGTGTCCACTCTCCTTGATCCTCAAAACCCTCGCGAAGCTCCATAAATCTTGTCCTTTCTTCACATTCTAGCTCTTTATTTACTTGCCCTTCGCCTCCATTTTCGCTCTCAAGCTTCCACTCTGCTTTCTGGGGTTTCTCCCTTGTGATTTCATACAGTTTTTAGCTCTCTGGGTTTGTTTTTTTTGGTGTTTTGATCAGCTTGGTTCGTTTCTTTTTTCTACTTTGCTGACTTGGGTTGTGATTTTTTAGAGGAAATTCCATGATCGTGCAGGATTTCCATGGTGAGATGAGTCCAATTTTGAAATTTATTACCAGAGAAACATAATTATACCTCATTTATTGCTGTCTATTGTCTTTTGTAGTTCAGTTTCTGATCTACCCTTTTCTCATTTTTGGGTATTTTTTGTGTTGAAGTACCTTTGTTTCTGTAGTTACATAGGTTAGAGAAGGAAAAAAGGTTCATCTGGTTTCTGGGATTTGTTTGTGATTAGTTTTTAGAACTGGCTAAGATGAGATTAGATGCAGCTGAAGATGAATCAACTTCAGAAATTCATATTCCAGCAGAGATTGATTGGGATATGTTAGACAAATCCAAATTCTTTTTTCTGGGTGCTGCTTTATTTTCAGGTGTATCAACTGCTCTTTATCCTATTGTTGTATTGAAAACTAGACTTCAGATTTCTGCTACCAAGTTATCATGCTTTAATATGTCATATTCTATCCTGCAACGTGAAGGTTTAAGAGGGTTTTATAGAGGGTTTGGAACTTCTTTAATGGGAACTATCCCGGCTCGAGCCTTTTACATGGCAGCTCTTGAAGTTACCAAGAGCGGCGTCGGTAGCGCGACGGTTAGGCTAGGTTTTTCGGACACCACAGCCATGGCTATAGCTAATGGAGCTGCAGGGTTGAGCTCTGCCATGGCTGCTCAATTGGTGTGGACTCCAATTGATGTTGTAAGCCAAAGACTAATGGTTCAGGGCTGTAATATCAGTGCTAACAACCGTGTTTCGTATCTTAATTCACGGGTTTATAAAAACGGGATCGACGCATTTAGGAAGATTGTTTATGCTGATGGTTTTCGAGGATTATACAGGGGATTTGGGATTTCAATCTTGACATATGCTCCATCAAATGCTGTTTGGTGGACTTCTTACTCTGTAGCTCATAGGCTTATTTGGAGTGGTCTAGGCTGCTACAATAATAAGAAGAATGAGAATTGTAATAATAGTGGTGGATATGGATATAAAGCTGATTCTAAGGCAACAATGGCTATTCAGGGGTTGAGTGCAGCCTTGGCTAGTGGGGTTTCTGCAATCATAACAATGCCATTGGATACCATCAAGACTAGATTGCAAGTTTTGGATGGAGAAGAAAATGGCCAAAGACGCCCTCTAACGGCAGTACAGACCGTAAGGAATTTGGTGAAGGAAGGCGGGATGAATGCTTGTTACAGAGGGCTCGGGCCGAGGTGGGTGTCGATGGCCATGTCGGCCACTACCATGATCACAACCTATGAGTTTCTCAAACGCCTTTCTGCTAAGAATCAAGATTGTTTGAGATGATTGCTTCAGCAGATAATGACAGATTTTCAAAGGATACTTTGCAAGTTACACGATTGCCATTTTCTGATCAAGGTCTTTCTCTATTGTTGGGTAGACTTTGTTCAAGATCATATTGAATATGGCATGAAAACTTGTAATGCTTATACCTCATCAATAAGGAAATTCATTTTTTTCTCTTTCATTTCTCTTGTACAAACATTTGTGCTAATATAAACTAGTTTATCAAGGAAATTCATTTGTACTAGGTTTTGACGGCAAGATGTTTCTTTTCAACTGTGAAGATCAGTCATTCAAACCATAATAGTCAACATAATAACTAAGAGGTGATGAGTTCAATTCATGGTGACCATCTAACTAAGAATTAATTTCCTACGAGTTTCTTTGACATCTAAAATATTGTAGGGTTAGAAGGTATATTTCGTGAGATAACTTGAGGTGCGCGTAAACTAGTTAGGACACTTACAAATACCAAACAAAAAAAAAATCATGATTCAAATATGAAGTTTTTTTTTTTTTTTTTTTTTTGTATGTCTAAAAACAAAATTTTATTTTGAAAAGTTGAATAAAAAGTTACACAGTTCTCAAATACCACTTATTTTACATGCATTTTCACTCAATGGGAAATAAGGCTACATTACATTGAGTGTTAAGATTTTTGTGATGTCCATTTAAGGGAAACATTTTCTGGTTGTTTTAAGCTTACAGGTTTCATTTTCTTGAGCATCAGAACCATCAGGCAAACCCATGATATGTAGTCTCACACTATCCATTCTATCCATTGCAGAAACAAGAGCGCTTCTTATCTCGGCTTGGTCACAGCAGTGAATTAGCCCGGTAGAGCTCACGTTCGATGGGATTACGCTCTTTCCTTCTAATCGAGAAATCAACAGGAGATAGTTGGTAGCCTTTGCTTCGTCCAAGAGGCCGCCAAGCCCACAACGGTCAGCTGCAGAACCTTTTGTCACTGCACTGACACAGATGAAACCCTGCATCAAAATGCCATCAGTTCTCCACGTCTTGCCTGTAAGGATGTTTGGATTTCTTCAATATTGAAAGCTTTTGTTTTGCTCTTAAATTCAATATTTTGCATTTAAAAAGTTCAATATGCATTTTTTTAGTGATGTTAGTGGTAAACGTTATTGTTTGTGACCTTTCAATCTCATTTCTTGTTTCATTTGTTTTCATCTAAGTTATAAACTTGGTCTTTATGGTTTGAAGAAAGTTAGTATTTAGTACATTTGACTTTTTAAACTAGAATTTAGTCTGGATTGAGGAAAATTAGAATTTAGTTTCTATAGTTTTAAAAATGAGAATCTAGTGTGAGCAAGACACCCGTACGGAGTATTCATAGTGCAACATAGTTCAAGACATTTCAACATAGTACTTGTCGTTTGTAATTGTTAACAAATTAAATACGTAAAAGTTAACTATTCATATGTAAGTGATGTGATTTTTTGTCCAATTAATCACTTAGCTCACGTTGTCGTCATTGATACTTGAATAACTAACTTTCACACATTTAATTCAACCCAAAAGCTTAAGCGGATGGATTGGAGTAAATTTAATTATATCAACCAACATTTACCTTTGTTTCCCGTTGGCTGTTTCTCTACTCGAAAATGAAAAAAAACAAAACAAAATAGAAAGCAAGAAATGTGAGATAGGAAACATAAATGTTACAAAATGGATCTTTAATTACCTCTTCGGTTCTTTGGATATCCATTCCAAAACGAACTTCCCCAGGTGAAGGAACCATTTCAAGTTGAACTTCAGAAACTCCGGGAAGAAACCATAGCCTTATTCCATGCACAACCTTCATGTTTGGAGTGTTGTTTTGTTGCTTGCTCCACCATGAATCTTTTCTAGTGTTCTTATTTTTCTTCTTCGATAAGACGAAAATTTTAAACCAAACTAACAAGTGAGAATCGACTCGTATTTGCAGACGGGATACATTAAGCAACGACGCAATATAACTCCGCTGCGATTTAGCGAATATGTGTATTCATTACCTGGGTTACATTAACTATCTGTTCTGATTGAATATTGACAAAGACAAGAGGTGCTCCCGAAGAAACTGCAGCACAAAACCAAGCCATACACCGGCTTGTTGTGGCCTCCATGGAGTGCTCGCCTCGCAGCGGCATGAACAGGATGGAGCTTATGACCGAAGAACGATGGTCCGGAAGATGCAGGTCTAGTTTCTTACTCCATTCATACTTCACACCTCTTCTGTTGAATTCAGCACCGTCCGGGTTTGATATTCTTCTACTCATTTCTGCATAAAATTCGTAAATGACAATCAAATAATAAAAAATGAAAGAGAAAACAAACAAATTTGTGCGGTTCACTGACATTCTGTTAGTTTATTTAGGAGATTGTGAAGAATATATAATACGACGAGATCCTGTACCGAGTCATTTGCTATGCAACAGAGTTGATTCAAGGCGTTTCATCAAATTTATTACGTAATACTACAACAATGGAGTAAAACCAACACACCCTGCAGTTCATTGCACTGGTCCAAGGTGAGATCGCCGAGTACTGCAACATGTCGATCATCGGTCGCAGCTCTAATGGTGAACTTTCTATGCAAAATCGATGCCTTCTCTTGGATAATACGTGCTGGAAGCTTAAGTGTGGCATCTCCACGCTTCACCTTCAGCCACACAACCTCGAACTGCTGGCTAATCTTGCCCAGATGCGAACTGAGATCAGCCTTGGCCTTGGCCGAAACGAACAGCTCCTTGTCATCGCCTTCTGCAACCCCTTCGATTACATCTCCCGGTAACGGCATGGTCTCGTCCCAATCCTCCATGGCTTCTTGCTTAACTTTTTTGACACAAACGACCTTTTGAAGGCTACTCATTTTCGAGATTTTGAAAGATCAGTGTGATATGGCTGCAAGTTTTAGAGCTTAAATTCTAAAAATGGAGGTGGCATTGGATCTAACTATTTGTTGAATATGTTTCGAACATTTCAATGGTGTGGGATTTTAGGACTTTACGCCTTGGAGTTAGACTATTTCAATTACTTTATTGCTACTTGGGATCTATCAATTTATAAAGCAATTTGGTTTGTAGTTAATTACTGATTCTAGCTTATTAAAGTATGCTTAATTATCGTTCAAACAAAGGATTTTCTTGTGTGTTAATTATGATTTATAGCTAAGCATAATTGTAGAACAAATATGCTTAGTCTGTATCAATATTTTGTTAATAATGAATTCCAAACCATCGAGAAATATATTATTAATTATAATTTATGAAGCGATTCTTGTTTGTTATCGGCAGAACTTATTAGTAGATTTGTTAGTCAGACTAAAACAATGAATTATAATTTATGTATTGCAAGCAAATGATAAGATTTTAGAGAAATCTATTTTTTTTTTTTTTTTGCCAGGATAGAGAAATCTATTATTGAAGTTATATTTTGTTGCAATTTGTAAACTTTGCCGAAATGAGAAATCTATTTTTTTTTTTTTTTTACTTTTTTTTTAAACGGTTATTCCGTCCAACTTAATTTTGTATAAAGTTTGATGTTGATATTGGTGAAATAGAAATTGTGACAAATAAGAATCCACCACATCATTATCTTAAAAATTAATGACGAAATTAAACTAAATTGATATTGTCCCATAATTAACTTATTAAGTAGATTAAAAATTGATTTATTTAAAATTTTGGTAAAAAAAAAAAGGATCAAGTCCAATTAGTTAGCCTAAACAAGTTTAAATTTATAGACCTAAGTCTATTTGAAGTCCATGAAAACTTTATAAAGTTTATTTATACAATATTATAATACCAGTGACCATAATTACCGATTTTTATAAAAGTGAATATATTTATAATTATTTCTATATTCGTTAAGAGTTTCCAAAAATAATCCTACCATAAAGAACCAAAAAGCATTTTTTCCAAAAAAAATCTACAAAGAAACGACGTCGTTTATTGTTAGAATATAATTTACATCTGTCAAAAAAGAAAAATATGATTTACAAGATAAACGACGTCGTATGTAAATATCGTACGGTTATTCTTTAAAAAAAATCGTACGGTTGATCAATGAAACAACGTCGTTTTATTATGAATTACATTTACTATTACAATCGATTGAAAGAAACTGAGCAAAAAAGAAACAACAACAGATTGGTATAAAGCTTTTCACGGTAAACAGAAATGAAAGCCGCCATTTCTTCGTTGATTAGCGCCAGAAGCTTCAATCTCCACCAATCTTCCTTCTCCCGTTCCATTTTCCGGCAGCCGTCTCAATTTCCGGCGATTTCCACCGCCTTTAAGCTCACCGGCGCCAATTTCACCAGCCTGCGCCACAACTTCCGATTCCACTCCACCAAATCCTCGCCGGTTATGGCCTCGTTCTTCAATCCCGAGCAAGCTAGGTCACCGCCTGCACTTCCGTTGCCGACTCCTCCGATCACCAAGGTTAGGTTATAAACCTTTCTAATTTTCAGCCTGTTTTTGTTTCGTCGATTGATGCGAGAATCGGTATATCTGGTTTGTTTCGATTTAGTTTAAAATCGGGCTATGTCAATTGACGGTGACGCCTGATAAGGAAAGGAATATTGAACATGCTAGGAAGGCTATTGAGGAGGCTGTGGAAAAAGGCGCAAAACTTGTTGTGTTGCCGGTGAGCTTGTAGATTTCGAATGTTGTGGTTAGTTTGGTGTGTTTTCGAGTTTTTCTGGTGGTATTTTGTGGTTTTAGGGTTTTTTTTGTTTTGCTTGTGATAGGAAATTTGGAATGGTCCTTATTCAAATGATAGCTTCCCTGTTTATGCTGAGGATATTGAAGCTGGTGGTGATTCTTCTCCTTCAACAGCTATGTTATCTGAAGTTTCTCGTCGTTTAAAGGTTACGATAGTTGGTGGCTCAATTGCTGAGCGTTCAGGGGATAAATTGTATAATGCTTGTTGTGTTTTTGGTACTGATGGAAAGCTGAAAGCTAAACATAGGAAGGTATTGATCATATTGATTGATGGTTTTTGAATCTTGTCAGGAACACTTGCATTCATAGTTTCACTTATTTGATGTTCACCTGCTCTTTAGTCTGTAAAACTGATTCATCTTTTGATTAGATAATTCTGAAATTACTAAAGAATTTGTAGTTCCTTTCCAGTGGTAAATTTAGAATCTTCACGTTTAGAGTATTCTTCCTCTTTCTGTTACTTTTTTTCTGCTTGTGTTTTTATTTTGTTGTAAGGAAATTAATTTAAATTGGTAATTAAATGCTTCAAGTGCTTTACACTTGGGGTCTCCAAGTATGCTTTCATGAAGGTCTCATGTTCAAAATCCACGAGTGAAGTTAATTTTAAAATCTGTCGTTGTAGTCCGGACTTTGGGATGGGTGGGGGTGTCCCTGGATATGTAGAGGGCGAAGCTCCAATTCCCGGTTATAAAAAAAAGTGTTTTACAGAGAACATTTTTAATGTAGTTTAGACTCTTGAGGATGTCTTATGTTGGTAATTCATCAGTTTATTGTGCCCATTTCAACTGCAGATACATCTTTTTGATATTGATATACCTGGAAAGATCACTTTCATTGAGTCTAAGACCCTTACAGCAGGTCAAACACCTACAGTTGTAGACACAGGTTGGTTTGTGGTTCTCTTACTTTTCATGGAGGTTCTTGTAAGTCTGTAACTTGCACTTGATTTTGATAAGGTTAACTACAATGATCTTTCTTACTTTTTGTGACTATCGCAAATGATCAAAAGAAATAAGTACTTTTCTTTATTATTGGGAACTATTTGCTGGTTCGTGCAGAAGTTGGACGTATTGGTATTGGAATTTGTTATGACATTCGTTTTCCAGAACTAGCCATGATATATGCTGCAAGAGGTTTGTCCTTTTATTGCCATAGATTTTTCTAAAATTCTCAGTCTTTTATGAACATCTTGTCTTTTCTTCTAATACTGAAGATTATCATTATCTTCGTTACCACTCTAAATTATTACATTAACCAAATAATAATTTACAGTATGTCAATAGTAGTAACTCCCTCTCCCTCTGCTATAACAAAATTATGAGATGATTAATCCTATTTGGTAAAAGGTGTACTCTACCACAATATTCCTTCCTTTAAGCTTGGATATCAATTTATAATATTAGCAGATACTGATCATGAGGATTTAACATTTTCAGTATTTATTTTAGTCATGGATCTATTATCTTGAGTGTGTATTCTGGCTTGATTAACATAATCTAATAGAATATGCATCTTTGATGTGTAAATCATTTTATTGAAGTTAGTTCGATGTTGACTGTCTTGAATCTTGATAGAGCCATTTTTTTGGTGCTGACACTAACAAATTATTAACATCAGGTGCTCACTTGATTTGCTATCCTGGGGCCTTTAACATGACTACTGGACCATTGCACTGGGAGTTATTGCAGCGTGGAAGGTATAAACTTCTTTACTACTTTCTACCTTTATAGTAGGTTGCTGATGTTTGTGGACATGTCTTGATGTTGTGAGCATGTTAAATAGTATATAGATGGTTTCGCTCTCCAAGATGGATGAGTTTTAGACTTGTAGTTGATACCTAAAAATGCAGAACGAAATTTTTTCTAGGATATATTAGCTACAACTACCAACAGTTGTGCATACACAGTATTTTGGGACCTAACTCATTCTTCTATTGAAAAGGGTCATCTTTTATCGAGCAAAGCGTTTCCTTGAGTTTCCCTTCCTTCCCCTCGACAGACAGGTATCCAGAAACCATTGTTGTCTTTACGAAAAGGTGGAAAAAGAAATTTTGACTTTCATTACATTGTGACCACCCCACATTCTGTTATTTGACCTTTCAATAATCTTAATTCTTTTGGTTCTATACTCCTTTTAGATGAAATTATATTTAGTCTACTTAACTTCGAAGAGTATAAAATTGTTACTCTTTTGTAGCTTATTGAGATGCTCGATTGTTTTAACTGTATTTTCTTTTTCTTTCTTTCTTTAGAGGAAGTTTTTACCTGATAATTTATACCTTGATGTTTTATGCAGGGCTGTAGATAATCAGGTATTGTGCTGAGTCTCCAACTTTTGTTGTTGTTTGTATTAAGCACAAACAAAATATTAAAAGAAGAAAATGATATCAATGACAGGATTGGTTGTGTAGCTGAATTTTGTATGACCATAATACTACATAGTTTGTAGAGCAGCTCTTTTAAAATCAATTGTTTATTGTAAGATTTGTGTTGCAGTATTTTTTTCTTAATCAAGATTGTGTTTAACTTCTTTGAAAACCAAAGAACATATGCATAGTTTTCAAAAACACAAGGAAGAATCTTTCCATCTCGTCTGCGAACTGAACAATTTAACATGACATTGTTCACTGATACTTTTTGTTGTTCAGTTGTATGTGGCAACATGTTCACCTGCCCGAGATGCTGGAGCTGGTTATGTAGCTTGGGGCCATTCAACCCTTGTTGGACCGGTAAGTCGATGTTAAAGTTCAGCTTTGTTTTTCTCTTGGTTGGCAACTGAATTCGAGTTTCAGTTGGTTATTTTTGAACTTTTTAACTCTATTCACGAACAAACTGTGGCCTTTTGTTTTACTTTTTATCATTTATTCTTTTCCACAAAATGAGTATAGTATAATGCATGTTGCAGTTTGGGGAAGTGTTAGCTACAACAGAACATGATGAGGCAATAATCATAGCAGAGATTGATTATTCACTTATTGAGCTTAGAAGGTAATCCATCTGTAAAATCTTTTAAAAAGTGTTTTTCATTAATTATTAAACTCCTCTCTAGTATGCTAAAAGCCTAAATTTATTCAGGACTAACCTACCATTGCTGAAGCAAAAGCGTGGTGATCTTTACCAGTTGGTAGATGTTCAGAGGCTGGAATCCG
Organism: Sechiopsis laciniata; assembly: GCA_037833695.1. NCBI lineage: Eukaryota > Viridiplantae > Streptophyta > Magnoliopsida > Cucurbitales > Cucurbitaceae > Sechiopsis > Sechiopsis laciniata. The sequence goes on along the minus strand of JBBMKA010000022.1, from coordinate 1,810,133 downwards.
AATGACAGGTGCAAGGACTGCTTTGAACTCTCTTATGCTTAAAGTTTTATCCCATTAGAATAAATTAACTTTCTGCTAGTCCCTGCTTTTTTCGAAATACTTCGAGTCCAGACTACAACAGTTTGTGCGGTATCACTGCGGCGTGGTTCGAATGAGCCCCTCCCAGTGTAATGTTTCTTATTTGTATGTTTTACATAACTTATTAAGGTTCAAGAAAGGTATATTTAGGGACCAAGATTATTACCCTTTGTTCTTAATTAAGTAAACTGGGATGGGATTAGAAAAAGTAAGAACTATTTTATCCAGACAGAGACAGCTTGGGCACTGTCATTCGTCATGGCCTTCTTAACAAAGACAGAAAGTAAAAGAAGAAATGAGCCAAATGCGCTCTATAGTCTATAGTCTTTATTTTCTTTGGCTTTTGTTGGGAATAGAGCCTTTTCTTTGGACGCTGTCTCCGATCCCAACCCTTTTGTTGGGATCTCCACCATCACCCACTTCTTTTTTCTTTTTCTTTTTCTTTCTTTTGTTTTTTTCCTTCTTTTTCTTTTTTCAAATTTAAGCTCTCATCCCAATCCGTACTTTAGTATGCTTGTATTTGATCCGGATTTGTCACTTTTTTCAGAGAGAAAAAAAAAAGAGGAAAGGAAAACCATTCCCACATAGGGACCACGTTGTAGAGCTATTAAGAAGTTTGTTTAATCGTTTAGTGAGGAACTAGAAAGTTGGCAGGTTGTAACCCTAGATTCTAAGGGTTACAATCTAGATTCACTCTACTACAATGTTTCTTTTTTTTTTTTTTTTTATTGAAAATTAGAAAATCGGAGCTTCGTTCCACTACTCGAGGTAACCACTCTCGTCCTTAGGCCATGTACCGGGAGATATCGAAGAAATGGAGACACGAAAGGTATCTACAAATTAATATCACAGGAAAGTCTTGAACCTGAGATCTTGAGAACAACATACTTTCAAAACTCAAGCTTTCGACCACTGCGCCACCCATTGGGGACTCACGCTACTTCAATGCTAGCTAGTGGTCAACAAGACTTTGGGAATCGTAAATGGGGTTTTTCGGGCAAAGAGGATGAGAATGGTTATCGGGAGAATCATTCTCATCCTCTCGTTTGGCTCACCAAGAATTACTCTCTCCATAATTTTATTTCCATACAGCACTTTTCATTATCCTCGTAACCACTTTTCATTCTCTTCATATTCACTATTTTTTTGCTTCCATAATTATTCTCTTCACTCCAAACACAAGTAAAGATTCTTTCCATAATCATTCTCTTTTTCTCAAGCATAGATAATCATTTTCTCTCGTATTCTCTTCTTAATTCTTATCTTAAATATGAATTTGTTTAGGGTAAATGAACTCTATTCATGGTGGTCTTCAACCTAGAAATTAATTTCTCATGAGTTTTCTTACCATAAAATATAGTAGGGTCAAACAGACGAGCACATAAGTTGATCTATACCCTCACAAATTTTTAAAAAAGAAAAAGAAAAAGAAAAGAAAAGAAAGATGAGTGTAAATGTATCACATGCCATTCAGAACCCATGGCCCCACCATCCTATCAATAAGTGTAACAGTGTTAGATCAGTTGCAACATTAATCATTTAGAGTTCATAATGCTTTTTCAAGTTTCTGAAATTTTCATGATTAACCCTGAAGGCCAGTTTAATGACAAAACAATCCTTTGGGTTGAATTGAATGCAAAAGGAGAAAATTGTCTAAAGTGAAGTTGAATCTTAACAAATGAGACATGGACACAGCTTATGCAGGTGATGATCGATTCTGCTTTAATGAGATTTATATGAACTCCCAATTTTTTCTGCATATCAACAAAAAGAGTTTGCAATCCTAGGGGCTAGGGCTGTCCACTAAAGCATATGGAAAAAACCCAAAGGTAATATGCCCATCATGCCCCTTGGAATTTAGTATTTGCCTGCTTGTTTTCTGAACCTTTATTCATTGTTTTTTTTTCCATCTTTTTTTACTTTTAGGTTTTTTTCACTTTCCCCCTTTTAACTTACCATAAGAACACGTTTTTTACTGTCAAATTTTATTATTGCTTTCAATAGAAGTTTGAGCAAGTTAGAATTTAGTCTCTATGGTTTGGTTTAATAAAATCTTTAAAAAAATTATTTGTAACCGTGGGTGAGTTAAGTATGTATACATAACTATCTTGGGGTAAAATATGTGAATTTTTATTTGATCAATCACTTAACTCACATGTCATTATTGATACATGAATATCTAATTTCATATGTTTAATTTGTCAATAATTATGAAAAAGGGATTTTCATGTATAATAAAAAAAAACAAAAAAATTTGCGTATGATAGAAAATTGGGACAAGTCTAGTAAAAAAGACAAAAAAGTTCATGTATTTGATGATTTAAATCAGTGCAATAGATGGTATTAAGTGGACAATCAGTCTTCGATCAAGAAAAAGTGAACGGTAAAATTGGAATATGCAAAAAAAAAAAAAAAAATACATCTGCAATTCTCTTTCAATGAAATATTTCTTATAATTGAAATAGATAACTAAAAAACACCTTGAGCAAATTCTAAAAAAAACATATTGTAAATTTTTATTGAATTATATATATTAAATTTAGTTGTTTTTTTTTTTAATTATGGGGAATAAATTTTAATTTTTTCAAATTAAAAAGATTAGCTTTTAAAATTAAAAGGATTAAGTTCCAACTTTCTAGAATTAATTATTAACCCTAGAAGTTTTAAGTGACATTACATAAACAAGATGAACTTCTGTTGCAGCGAAACAATTTAGTATTGAAGTCAAAACAAGTTCTTATCAAAACATTTGTTTTTTCAATGTTTTTATTCACTCCCGAAAATTAGAAAAAGACCAATGAAAAGATATTTCCTTTAACTTTAATAGATTGATTTAGTGGTTAAGAAGATTTTGAAAAATTAAAATGTTATGAGTTTAATTTATAGTGATCACTATTTAAAAATTAATTTTATATGAGTTTTCAATATTCTCATATTGTAAAATCAAACGATATATCTTGTGAGAATAGTTGATTGATTGAGATATTAACAGATTCAAAAAAAAAAAAAGAAACTTTGCTAGAATCTTAAGGTTTGTTTCTGGGAAATATAAATGATATACCTGGCTGTCGAAGAAGATTTCTTTTTATCAATGATCCGAGCAGTTCCCTTGGACTAGTCTCTTAAGATAATTATTTAATCTTCAACATTTGTTGGTATCTAACTTCTATACAAATATACTGAATGGGTCAGTGACGCAATGATTTTATTGTTTGGTTGTAAATCAGTTCAATACCAGCGTTATAGGTTCGATCTTGAGAATTGGTATTTGTTCTCCTTCCTACGATATATACTAAAAAAAAAAAACTTCCATACAAATACCTTTTTAACTGGGACAATTCATTTTCTTTTTTCATGTTTTATAGCAAATAAATAAAACTCGATCTTGTAAGCTCTAGTCAAAAGGCTTCAAATGTCTAAGAAGATCTAGAAATGATGCCTTTGAACCTTTAATGTATCAAAGTAGAGACATTCCATTCTATTTTTAAAAACATAGTAAAGATTATAAAAAAGAAATTAAAAACCTCCATAAAAGACCTTGGAAATACACGAACATTCAAAACTCAACTGAAGGTGTGGGGTCAGGTTCCTCCACCTAGAGATTGTAGGTTGGAATCTCTAACTTCCAAGTAGAGTGAAAAACTTTTATACATGAATTTATAAGAGAAGTCTACTTAAAACACATTTGGTATCATTTGGGACCATACAATTTTTTTTATAAAAAATATTATAAAAGAAAAAAGAAATTATTTGTACAACACCAAATAGTGTCATATGTGTCTTAAGAAGGTTTTCCTTACAAATTCATATGCGGAAATTCTTTCTCCCAATATTGTTGTTGTACGAAAGTTGTGATGAGTAATTTCATGAGGGGTTAGAATTAAGAGTTATTTTGAGTGATTAGAAATTTAGATTATAGAAATAAGTTATTTGGATGTGAATTTTTATAGAAGAGTTATAGATAATA
>JBBMKA010000022.1:1776370-1805988 GCA_037833695.1 Sechiopsis laciniata | reverse complement strand
TTTTGAGTGATTAGAAATTTAGATTATAGAAATAAGTTATTTGGATGTGAATTTTTATAGAAGAGTTATAGATAATAGCTCGTTTGGATATGAATTTTTGTAGAGAAGTAACCGTCAATAACTCGTTTGGATGTAATTTTTTGAAGATGAATTATAGAAATAAGTGGTTTTGAAATGATGGACTATTTTAAATGATTAGAAATAAATGATTATTTTGAATAGTTGCAATAGCTAGTTCGAATATGTTTGTTTGAGAAGAGAATGTAAATGCTCATTTGTTAATAGCTCTAAATTAAAACTAAAAAAAAAAAAAAAACAACAACTTTGGGGTCTTAGCTTAGCAACCTCTCTATTTCATTATCATTCAATTTGGAGTAAGGGACCTGCTGGGTCTCTGCATGACAATTTATTATTTGGTCTCTATTAAGCAATATTTAGAAGCTCTCCACAGGCAAGGACAAAATGCCATTAAACATTTTGCAAAGCAGATATGGAAATCATGTGCTTTTGGCTAGGATTATGGGGACACACATCCTTTCATTTTTGTGTGGTGGGTTTTGTTTTGTTTTTGTTTTTGTTTTGTTTTTTTTTTTTTTTTTTCACTTTTGGGTCTTAAATTCTTAGAAATATTATTATGACCCCCCTGAATTGACTTCCTTTTCAGCTTGGGGTTAATCATTCATGCTTACTTTCCTCAATGCAATAAGGGCTTACACTACAATTAGCTTTCTACTTTACCTTTTTGGACTATTGAGATGGGATGGAACTCTTTAGTAGAATGTGTATTCACATTTATAGTTTTATAAGTGTGTAGATGTGTATGTGAATGAGTGAGTTAATTTCTTCACATCTCGACTATTTTCGTGGGATATATCGTCTATCCTACAATATTTGGTTGACAAGAAAATTATAAAATTAATTTTTAGGTAGGTGACTATTATAGATTAAATTCATTACATTTTGATTTTCTAAGCTTAACTATTAGGTCTAACTCATGACAATTAACATTTATGGCTTCTTTAGTATCAATCCTAGCAGTTTCCTTGCTTTTAAACATGGTTAAATTTTAAAATTCTGTTTTTTTTGTTAGTATATTATATTGATGTCTTTATACTTTCCAATTTTTTGCTTTGATGTTGATCCCTTTAATTAATTAAAAGATATTCTTGTTTTCATTCTTGTCTAACATCAATTTTATGTTAAAGTGAGTATAACTCATGGTAATTGATATTTATTTATATCTTAGTTGTACTAAAAACACATGTGACTTGAAATAGAATTTCAAAATATTTAAAAGTATAAAGATTCAATTGAAATGTGAGTAAAAAAAAGTTTAAAAAACAAACTTGGGCTATAATATTTTCTTTTTCTAACATTCATGCCAAATGAGATTTCAAAAGCTATTATCATTCTTTTTTTGTTGGCAGAAAATGGATAGTGAATAAATAACAAAATTTCACTTTTATTTATGGAAAATTTGAAAGGTAGATAGTAAATAAAAAAAAAGTGAGATGGCTTATAACTCTTGTTTAACACTTTTTTATGATGATGGGAAAAGCTGTTAAGTTGACAACTTTCAAGCATGCTTTCTCTTTAAATTCATTTAAGCTGTATGGTAATTTCAAAGAATTGAGGAATCTTGGTGACTGATTATTCAAGTATTCATATAAGCTTGAGAATCAAGTGGTTGAACAATTATTATTAGAGTTTGGCTGACAAGTGTTTGTTGGTCTATTTTTTATAAGGTGATTAAAAATAAGATTCAATGAACAATACATGTATATATTTCATGTATGATATAGGCTAATAGCTAGTTAGTTCTTAAACTACTTAAACTAAGTTTGCATTATTTTGAACTCAAAACGTTCATTGGAGCTTATTCTCAATAGTAGCACTTATTATAAGTGGTTGATGAGCATACTATATTACCAGACGAATTAGGGCTTACCATATGATCGATGAAGAGAACGTTGGGCTCTAGGGTAGACACATCGAGGTGAATGCGATGAGCAACATTTGAGGCACACAACGACGGGGTGCAATCTCAATAATACATGCCTAAACGTATGGACATTATCGTTACATAATTTGCTAATCGTCAAGTATAGACCGCAAAAAATTGGTAGAAAAATACACTTTCCAATTGCTCCCATATAAAAGGAGGAGGTTGTCCCTTTTTCAAATTTATCTTGACATCAACTCAGATTAAGTATTAACTTAAACTTTTGAATTTATATGACGAAAATAACTCCAATTTTAGATTTTGTTAATAGGTAGATATCTCAGCTTGTTTAAGGCTTGAAGCTCACCTCGAACTTTATGTCAACATTTCACAATTTGGAATCATACATCAACAGAAGTAAAAAATAATAATAATAATAATAATAATAATAATAAAAAATCACATAACGAATGTGAAATAGACATTTGAACCATGATTTTTACAAATTACACCTTAAACAAAGAGTTATACTTATATAATCATTAATAAAATGTGAATGGGACAATTCATAAATGGTGTCAATTGACAAAATGTGGCAAAAAATGGACTTTCAGTAAATTAAAAAGAGGTAGTTTTGCATTCACATATGCAATCATAAAAAAAAAAAAAAAAGTTAATAGCTTATCGGCATCAATATGTATCTATTGATCAAAATGTTATGAGTTCAATGAATTTCCTAAAAAAATCAATTATATATTTTTTTTAATTCTTTTTTTTTTACTGTTTTTTAGATGTGATTGTGCTAACAAGAGTAATAAGTCAATAACATTAGTTTCTATCATATAATTAAGAAGTCTTAAGTTTAAATATTTCCACAAAAAATTGTTGTAATTTCTAAAAGAAAAAGTGAACGTAAGAAAAAAAAAATGCTACATTTTTTTATAATTAATAATTTTTCCATACAAAAAAAAGTTAATTAATTCCTAATTTTTGCTAAAAAGAAAAAAGAAAACAAAAATCCACATATAATATTAATAAGGTAAATAAGAGGAAAAAAGCCTAATCATTGGAGTCCAAATTTCAATTTTAGCCTTCAATGGTAAACAAAAATAAATAAATACAAATTTCACCCGATATTAGAGTAATTTACATGCCCGTTCAAAGGACATCACAAAAATCTTCATCCTGATTACATGCCCGATGAGAGGAATAAAAGCGATAAATTCCCATATAAAAAAGGGGAGGGGTAAAATGGAGAATTCATCTGATGCCACGTCATACAATTTCCAAAATTGAAAAAAATAAAATAAAATAAAAACCTCGCGCGTGAGTTTCCTATAAAGTCTCTCTTTCCTGTTTCTTCTTCCACAACCTGCATTCGAAGCGTGCCCTCTTTCTCTCTCTAAAAAAACTCATCATCAATTGCTTTTCTGTTCATCTTCGATTCACCAAAAAAAAAAATAACCCAGAGAATTTAGAGAGAGAGAGAGAGAGAAATGAAGAACAGTAGTTTTTTTTTCTTTTTTTTCAATTATGAGTGATTAGTTTTTCTTTTCCATGGCAGCTTTTGGAGCTTCAGAAGCAGACAAGAAAGAGCTGCAACACGGCTCAGAACCCTACTTCTTCTTCTTCTGTGCTCTGTGACGGAGAATTCCACCATTGTCGTTTCGTTTCGCTTTGTTTCTTATTCTTGATTGATTGTTGTTGTTTGTTCATCATGAGCGCACAGGAAGTTAGGGCTAGAGGTGAGAGGTTTAGAGATGGAGGAAGTTATGGACAATCTTTTTCATCGAGTTTGCTTGATGAAATTTATCGCTCGATCGACGATGGAGGCGATAAGAGAAGCGGAGACTCGAAGTTTTACAGACATGATTTGTTGAAGAAACAAGGTCAATCGATCGATGATGGAGGCGATAAGAGAATCGGAGAATTGAAGTTTTACAGACAAAATGTGTTGAAGAAACAAGGAAAATCGATTGATGATGAAGAAGATGAGATCGCGAATCTTCATCGAGCTTTGCTGATGGAGAGATGGATCGAGAAGAAGATTGCTCAAAGGAGAAGATCTCTGATAGAACCTGAAATGAAATTTCATGATCGGGAAGAAGATGCTCTGTTCTTCAGTTCAACTTCGAGTTCTTCCGACTCGAGTTTCGGATTTTCATCTTCTGATACTGAATCAATTCACGCCTCCAAATCCTTGAAACCGTCTTGCTTCGCGAAGTTCAGGCCGAAGCCGATTCGCGTCACGGCGCCAATGCCGGAGAAGAAACAGAGCAATCAGTTCATCGAAAACCAAGAATCTCGTGATTTCGATGAGAACGCCATGATCAAGTCCAAATCTAGAGCGTTGAAGATTTACAATAATTTGAAGAAGATGAAGCAGCCGATTTCACCAGGCGGACGCCTCTCAAGTTTTCTCAATTCAATCTTCACTGCAGGAACTCCAAAGAAACAATCGCAACAAGATCCAAAATCAAAATCCGGCCAAACTTCGACTTGTTCTTCAGCCGCATCGTTCTCAAGATCATGTCTCAGCAAAAATTCACCATGTTCAAGCGAAAAACTCCGCAATGCTGAAAGAAGAACAGTCCGATTCCATCCTGTAAGTACAATCGTAGACGAATACTGTAAACCTTGTGGTCACAAATCCTTACAAGAATCACAACCTCCATTCCAAGTCAAGAAAAATCACCAAACAGCAGCATCCAGAAAAATCCTAACAGATTATCAGCAAATCAAGAAGAACAACGATTTACTGGTAAGAAATTTTCACAAACCGGACAACGATCTCTACGAAGATGAAGATGACGATACAGCAAGTTGTTCGAGTTCAGATCTGTTCGAATTAGATCATCTGACTGCAAGAAGTAACGATCGGTATCGCGAAGAACTTCCAGTTTACGAATCAACCACTAGAGTGGATAGCAATCGAGCAATCCGCCATCGCTAATTAGGTATTCTTACTTTTGTTAATTAATTTCATTTCAAACAGTTTCATTATCATTGAGTTATACAATTTATTATACTGCAATTTTTTTTTTCTTTTTCTGAATGTTATTCTGATTTTAAGCATTAGATTAAGCGTAGAAAGGTTAATTTTGATCATATTCAGATTTTGAGGGTTTTGGAAACATGGGAAGAAAAGGAAAGGCAGAAGAAAGCGTGTGAACGTTAAAATTTTCTGAAAAAGAAATGTGAGATTTGATTTTGATGGAAGGGAAAAAAAAGAAAAAGAAATAGAAATTGAGAGAAAAAGAAAAAAAGAAAAAGAAAAAGAAACATTCTGAGATTTGAGGATGGGTAGCAAAAATGAGAGACAAAGAAAGAGAATGTGATGGTAAAGGCAAAGGCATATCTTCATCCCCATGGGAACAGAGAAAGTGAAGATTTTCAATTTTTTTTTTCTTACTCAAAATAAACATTTATTAATTTGTTCTATTTCAATTTTTCTACTTTCATATCCAAAAAAGAATTATTTTTTCCTATTGCATTATTTCTTTATCAGATTGTTTTTTTTTTTTTTTGAAATCATTCTTTATCAGATTGTTAATATCTTTTAATTCATTTCAAATAAAAAAAAAAAAAAAATTAGCCGATAAAATCAGTCTAATACACATGATGTATTAATCTTTAAAAAATGATTTAATTTATAGTCCAATTTCAAAATGATAATAATTATAAAGTCTTGAGTTTTTTTTTTTTTAAATCTAAAACCTGAATCTCCTAACCATCTCAACATTGATAGTTATAATAATGAAATTATGAATTTGAATTCAATTTTAAATATGGTTGAATTTAAAAAATAAAAACTGAACCAATATTAAACTTTATTGCAAATGCAAAATTAACATTGAATAATTAAAAGTAAATAATTTGTAGACCATATATGTAGCACAGGAATCAAAGTAATATTTTAATTATTTTAGTTGTTGGTGTTTTAATTTTGTCTCAAACGTATAGTCTGTTGGCCCCTCTTGCTACTTCCTTATCTATCCCAATCAAACATCATCTTTTCTCTTTATTTATTTTTTTTTCTTTTTCTTTATCTTTATCTTTTTCCCCCAAATTATAAGGCACCAAAATTACCTTCACATCTCCTTTCTTAACATATGTACACTCTCATTACTCTTAATAGAAAAAGAAAAAAATAATCACTTAATCAGTTTTGTTTAAGATTTTTTTTTGTTCACTTTGACATAACTTTTTTTATATATCCAAGATTTTCCCCTTAATTTAGTAACGTGGGATACTTTTTTTGCTTAACAAAATCATAGTGATGTCAATGCATGTCTAAAAATTATTAAAATTTTATCTTTGAAAAAATAAGAAAAACATATTGAAATTTAGGAACTAAAATGTGTTTTTTGTTTGATTACATTAAACTTTCTAATTATAATAAATACATGCCTTAAAGAGTGTATGAGGCGTTTGTTTGACATATTTAAGTAGGATTTAAGTTAAAGATTTATATTGAATAGTTAAATTGAGTAGTTAAAAATCGAGAGTTGTGCCAAAAACTCGTTTGGATGTAATTTTTGTGTAGGAAATTTAGAGTAAAAACTTTGTTTGAATGTAGATTTAAAATGAGTAGTTAAAAAAGAAATGATTAAAAATGAATTGTTAACAATGATTCAGTAATTATAAATGAATAATTAAAAATGAATTATTAAAAATGAGTTATTTTTAAAAGTAAAAATGAAAAGAAATTACTAAAAACTCGTTTGGATATAGATTTTCAAGAAAAAATTAAAAAATCTTAAAACTGAATCCTACCAAAATATAAACAAACAATCCCTATATGTTGTTGGGACCATCTAAACACGCAAAAACGGATTTAAAAAAAATAAAATAAAAACCAAGCAATAACAGCCAAAAAGAAGGTAGAAAAAAATATATATTATAATATCATTTTGATCAATATTTTTTAGTATTCACTACATTTTAGTTTTTATTAGTTTTAAATGTTTAATTTTATTCCATATATTTTAATAAAAGTTTAAAATGAGTCTATAACTGGGCAATTAATTTTTTAAAAACATTATTTATTGAAATAGTTTAATAATAATATATATTTTTTTAGATTACAACAATTAGAAGTGTAGAATTCAAACTCAAGATGTCTTAATCTAATGTGTTGAGCAACCGCTCGTGTTGACATAATAATAAAATTTCAAACATATTTCTAAATGTATAGAAGAAAATTTAATAAAAATACTTATTACAATAATTAATTGAACTTTAATGAAAGTTTAAAAATTTTAAATTAAATATTTGAAAGTAGATCAACTAAAATTAATCAGATTTTAAATTTAATAGTATGCTTTTTTAAAACTAAATTTTTTTGAACAGTTAAACTAAATTTTAAAGTAGGTTAATCAAAATGGTATTTTAATTCAAAAGATAATAATTAAAAGTCAATTCCATGTACATGGAGGCGGTGGATTCAAAACTTCTTTCATGTCATGGATCTACCTAATTAATTTCACAAACGTGCAGGATATTATAAATAATAATTTTTTTAAGAAAATCGATTTTCAATGATTGGTTTGCATTTTAAAATTAAATGTACAACGAACCGCCACTCTCCATTATTCCTAATTATATATGTGATTCGTTTATTTTTTTTTAACTTAATTTAAATAAAGTAACAATTTCTATTATTATTTTTAGTTATTTTTTGAAATAAATATTTTTTTAAGAGAAATTGTATGAATGAATTCTTTCTATAAAATAATTATAATTATATATAAATTCTATAGTATTTACATTCATCATCATTAATATAATATAAATGTTTATTAATATTAATATTATGAAACAGTAAGTGATAATACTTATTAATACTTACTATTGCATTTGCAATTATTTTCTAGATTTGGTTAATATAACATAAAGTTTAAATTAGAGATAAAAGCCACAAATTTTAAGGTATCACTGTTCTTTAATAGGATGAAAATCAAATAGAGATTTCATGATCAAATCTCTAATTGTAGAATTTAATTTAATTACAACCTCAACTCACCATTTCATTAAATACTTTTTTTTAGTTCGACAACCCTTAAAAATAAGAATTTGAACTATTACACCAAGTTAATATTCAACCAATAAATCCAAGCAACATTTATTTAGATTTATTGAATAAAATATTTGTGATTTCTCCATATTGCAAGTTAAATTACAACATTTCTATTTGCATTAAAATAGAGAGCTGGAAAAACAACCTTGAAAGACAAATGTTTTTATTTACAAATTGTTAGCTATTTGTGAATAATAGCACATAGTTTTTATTTTTGTCAATGTATTGACATTTACACATGTTTAGAAGTTTAATCGATATAAGAAATTAATTGACATTTCTATTCTATTGAGATCTCTACATTTTAGTTGATATCGCCTTTTAAACTATTTCATTTTGATTCATATAAGTAATTGTAGGGGGTGTTTGTTTGCCAAATTGAGGATTGGCCAATTCCTTTTTGAAAAACTACGTTCGAACGAGTTTTTTTGTAACTGCTCAAGTGGTTGTTTGTTTATCATATTTAAGGAGGATTTAGCTTAAGGAGTTAAATTAAAGAGTTATTTTGAGTAGTTAAAAATTTAGAGTTGTAGCAAAAAACTCATTTAGATGTGGTTTTTGTATAGAGGTGTTAGAGTCAAAACCTTATTTAGATGAAGATTTTAAATGAGTAATTATTTTGATTAGTTAAAAATGAATTATTAAAAATGAATGGTTAAAAATAATTTATTTTGATTGATTTGAAATGAATTATTAGAAATGAGTGGTTAGAAATGATTGAGTAGTTATAAATGAATGATTAAAAATGAATGGTTAGAAATGAGGAGTTATTTTTAAAAGTAAAAAGAATGAGTTAGTAAATCCTCAATCTAACTCCTCCTTAAATATAGAAAACAAACACCCCAAGTTTTTTGTAACTACTCAAAAATAACTCCTCATTTTTAACCACTTATTTCTAATCATTCATTTATAACTACTTAAAACAACTTTTTATTTCTAAATCACTAATTTCTAATCATTCATTTCTCATTTCTCAAAATAATTAATTTTTAACCACTCATTTTTAATCATTATTTTTTTTAACTACTCAAAATAACCACTAATTTTAAATCCACATACAAACAAATTATTGTCTATTAACTATTCTACAAAAAAATCACATGCAAACGAGTATTTTATTACAATTAATATAACTTCTCAATTAAAATCTTATTCAATACCTCCACAAAAATGAAAAGAAAAAGTAAAAAAAAAAAAATTAAAATTAGAAAACTGTTTTAGGAGAGTTTCCAATAATTGTTGAGAAGTTTTAAAAGGGACAAAAACTGTCAAAGACTTTTGGTGATATAATAGAACATGACCTAATATTTACAACAAATCTACAATCATAATCACCAGATTCCTTCTGATCATGATTGATTTTACAACCACTTTTAGTTTCATTATTTTATCAACCAATTTGGCCCCATGATTTCATTTTTTATATTTAAGAATAACTTAGCTTTTTTAACCTCTCTACCTCAATTTTTGGTTCAAATTAGTGGTTATACCTAATATAATACTAAATTCAAATTCAAAAATCACTAGTGAACTAATCAATTGGGTCATATTTGTAAAAATATCGATATAATTTATATTAGTCGATCATAAAGCTTGTCTAATATCTTTATTATTGCTAAAGAGTTGACAAATACACAAAATTTGTTGAATTCCTTGTCTCATATGTTGTCAAGTTTTTTTTTTCGAAAAAAAATATACAAAAAATTATTTATTAACTATTATTGATTGACCTAATAGTTAAAAATGTGTGTATGGTTTGCCTCATTTACTTAAGAGTAATACTATTCTATCTATTTTTCCACTTTTTAATAAAAATAATGTATGCCAATAAGATCACGTAGTTTGAAAGACATCACATACAACTTAATAATTAAAATATTACAAATTCCAAACTTCACTTCATGTTGTTAAATTAAAAAATAAAAATAAACTTTATCTAATCAATAATTTAAAATTTAAAATTAAAATTATAAACCTTACTTTTTACTTAAAAAATGGCTATATGTTATCTATTTTTAGGAATGTTTTCAAAATTCATTTGCATATTTATTTTTTTTAATTGAGCTTGAAATTAAATATTTTATTTTAAAAATAATAATTATATATATATACAATAACATTATTTTTTCAAAATACCAAAATAAAAGTTTAAATATGAGTTTATAATCAAAAGAGTATATGTTCCAATCTTGACACCTCAATTATTGTTAAAAAAAAAAACTCTTAAACCTTTTACTCGAATTCATGTTTTTCAATTAAATGATCTCCTACAACCCTAAATAAGCGTTTGAGCCTCATTTAAAAGCGGGTTAATTGATTTATAATAACTCTATTTGTGTTTGAATTCATAATATCCTTTATTATAATAATTTACACCTTAAAGACATATGAACAAAATTCACGTTATAATAATCCACCTCAAATGCACGTTAGGATACTTTTATAATAATAACTTGTTATTACAACTTAATTAAAAAAAACGCCCCTTCAAACACACTTTAAAAAACACACACACACACACTTTAAATTATCAAAACAAATGCTACTCATTTTGATATTGATACAAATGTAAGAAGGTCTAATAAGCTAAGTCGATCGAGATAACTCAAATAATTAAAAGGTTGATTAAAGTAAATACCACTCATTTCAATTTTACTTGATTGAAATCTTTAATTTTGTTGGCTTGATTTAAACCATCAACTTAACGTGATTAATTAGTTTTTGATATATATGAATTTTTTAATAAAAATTTTGACATTTATAATAATAATTTTTTAATTATTCATGAAAAGTTCCCAACAATTAAATTAGGGAGATTTTTCTTGAGTAACAAAAAAAGTGTCAAAATTTTAGAAATAATTCAAATATGGCAAAAATTGATTCAATCCAGTTAAGTTGATGACCACAAAATTGATTGACTTCAATTAAGTGAAATTGAATCTTTTAATCAAGTTAAATTTTAATTATTTATAAATTGATCAAGTTAAACAAGAAAAGTTTTAATAATTTGGTTTGTATGAAATATTTTAAAAAGTTATTAAATACCATACTAATATTTGATATCTACAAATTCTCAAAAAAAAGAAAAAAGAAAAAATATTGATATCTACAAACAAATTTTCTTAAATCATACTAAACGATACCCCACAAATTCAAAATTCAGAAAGAAAAGGAAAAGCAGAAAAAAAATAAAAAATAAAAAAGAGAGGGATTTTGAAAGGGAAAAGAGTAAAGCTGAGAGTGGTCCAGTGCGAAATTTGGCTTTTGATCTTGAGAGAGAGTTAGAAATAAGAATCTATGATATACGATCCCGAGACAAGTTTCTTCTCTTTGATTTCCATTTTCTTCTTCGAAAGTGAGAGATGAGATCAATCACATGGTAATGGATCTTCTTTATCGCAATCTTCGCTGACTCAAAGCCCCATTTGTTTCATGTCTTTTTGTTTCTAAACACCCTTTTTCTTTTTCTTCTTCAAAGAAATTTTGATCGCTCAAAATGGTGGGGTTTCTAACCCCTCTTTTGAAAAATATGAACGTTTAGTGTTTGATAAAATGCCCCCTTGAATGTTTAGTATTAAGTTCTTTAGAAATGAACGTCAGGTGTTTGATAAAATGCCCCTTTGAAGGTTTAGCGCTAAGTTCATTAGAAATGAACATCAGATGTTTGATAAAATGCCTCTTTGTAGGTTTAGTGTTGAGGTCTCTCGTTCGAGTCCCATGAGTGAGCTTAATTATAACATTTTTGTTGTCTCTCGGGTCTTGACTTTGGGATGGGCGCGGGTGCCCGTGTTAGGATTTTTGGCAAAATATTAGGAAGAAGATTTTCTATATTGGAAAAATTCAATGAATCAGAAAGATTCAAGGAATCGAAAAGCTAAAAGGAAGTGGTGTGCTCCAAGCACTATAAAAGGAGCATAAAGCTTTGGTTTCAAAGCATCCCAGTCGGAAGCACTTTAAGTTTGATGTACTGACTCTAGTTAAATTCCTTTTGGATTCTCTTGTGGAGAGTGGGGCAAAGGGTGAGAGTAGTATAAACTTTGAAGAGAGTGTTTATGTAACTGGGGTCGGGGAGAGAATTCTGTGTGATTATAGCAATTTTTCACATAGTGGAAGTTCTTTCTGTCCGTGGTTTTTTTCTCCGGTTTGGAGTTTTTTCCTCGTAAATTCTTGTGTTCTTTATTTTGTTGTTTCCTTTTAATTTCTCAGTATTTTTCTGCTTATTCCTGCGGTAATTAAGGAAGGGTTTTTCCCAACAGCCCGGTGTATAGTGGAGCGAAGCTCTAATTTTCCGGTTTAAAAAATAAAAAAGTTTGCAGTCATTCTCCAATCTTGTGCGACTGCGTAGGGATGGGATCAAAGGACTCGAGCTCTAGACGAAAATGCTTGTCTGAAATGCTAGAAACTGGAATTGAAAGTACCTTACCTACATTCTTAGATTGCTAATATTGGCTTATATTTCTATTGCTAGCTGCACATTTGCAAGAAATTAACATGTTTCATAGTCATATTCTCTGAGTCATTTACAAGGCTTAAAATAATTGAAAACAAGTTGAAACTAGGGTTTCTTTTAGAGTGATTTTGTAAACAGTAAAAGGTAAAAGGTGTTTAATTTTGAAAACAACCAATGTGGGTTAGAGATTCGAACTTTTCGATCTCAGAGAAATGAGTAAATGCTGATGTTGGCTGGCTAGTAAAAGGTATTTAATAACAAACCATTTTGATATTGTTCTATTTTCTTGAAACTGCTTTTTGAATCACTTCTTCAATCGAAGGTTAAAACTATTTTACCGGTGCTTTCTCACAAAGCTCTCACTAGGTGTTTCTTCAAAGCACTTTATATTCAATATGAAACATATGAAAGGGAAGTCCTTTTGTGTAATAGTAAAAGCACTCCTACCCATAAAAATTGACCACCCTGACTCCATTTTAGATAAAGGGCTGGGAATGATGAACCCTATGACCCTTTTTTTTCTTGCTTTGATTGCAGAATTGAAGCAGAACAACATTTTAAGAAGAAGGTGGATAGAGCACAAGATTTTCTCCGGTGCTTTCTTGAGAAAGCCCTGGATTGTGGATTCTTGCACTTCCTGGCAGCCCAAACTGCGTTCGAAGTGTTGGCTCCAGCCCGCAAGCTGACCTACTGCCACTCATTGAGCAGGCCAAGCTCCATGGATGGCATTGAGCCACAAGAGGTCCCTCTCTAACTTATGGTAGCTTCTTAAAAAATATACGTAATATTATAAATGTAACTTTTTCATTAAGTACCACAACAATATTTAGAGTTTGGAGACTCCAACCTGCTACCTTTAGGTTGAGAATACATGTCAATTATTACTCGGTTATGCCCACTTTTACTATAAATATTAGATCTTCGCTCCATTATATATCTGGGGTAACTTTGCCCGTTCCTAGGCTAGGCATCGGGAGACATCGAAGGAATGGAGACATGAGGGGAGCATACTTTGAAAATCCAAATTTTCAACCACCGCGCCACCCTTTGGGGATTATTTAATTTATAAATGAAACTATATCCTAAAATTTGTTACGGTTATTCGTTGAAAATGATGAGGAAAAAAATAGTATTCAACTTTGTGATTTGTTTTAAAAAATACTCTTATTCTTCAAAAGGTACAATATGATCCTTGAAATACATGCTCAAAAACTATTGTTGGGGTAGAAATTTGTTAGAATGTTAAGACAAACAATTGACGTGGAAACATGGCAATGACGGAGATCCCACCATATGGACCTTTTCTACTCCCCATCAGTAGTTTTGAAACATTTTTGAAATGTTAAGGATAACTTTACAATTTTTAAAACAAATGACAAAGTTGAAGAGTACGTATATATATATATTTTTTAAAATTTTTATATGAAGTAGTTAGTTGACAAAATGGAATGGCAGTTTATGAAAAAGACCTTTGCTCAAACTGTTGTGGAATATCCTACTTCGGCCTAGAGCCAGAGACACTCTATCGACAACTGATGCGAGCACGTTTCGGGATTCGTCCCAAGGAGTATTATAAAATCAGAGTCTAAATGAAGACCTGAGTGAGTTAGAGCCATTAACATACTGAAAGATCCTTTTAACAGCTTGAAGTTGAGCAGAATGCTGTAGGAAATGTCTGGTATTGTTAATGTGAGATACTGAAATGTTCCAACCATTATTTGATAACAGATAATGTCTGCAGGTACGTGGTGGAGAGGATCAGTGAGGGATCTTTCAGTATTTTCAAATTATAAAATACATTTCGGCACTTTTATTTTTAAATGTATTTATAATTTTAAAATAGTAGTATTTTCATAATTAATTTTATTTTTTATTTTTTAATATTTTTTATATTAGAGATGTCTACAGACATGGCCAGAGATTGGCTTCCCCGTCTCCGTTTCGTCCCCGCCACCACCCCGCAAAATTCACCATTTTTTATCGCAGGGATTGAGTTATCCGTGGGGGATTTTTTAAAGTTTTATTTTTATTTTTTCTTTTTCAAATTTCAATTTTTCAAGTATTTTTTACTAATATTTTCAAATAGTTATTTTTCATAGAAAATATACATTAAAGAAAAAACTATAACTAAATATTAAATTAGTAAAAAAATAGATAAAAATCATTTAAAAAAAAAAAAAAAAAAAAAATATATATATATATATATATATATATATATATATATAAAGGGAATTGGGGAATTTTTTTATATTATTTATTAAAAAATAATAAAATGTAAACGAATTCATCACCTTGTTTGGGGCGGGTCCTCGTAGGACCTCGATCTGCCGGGGAAATGGAAATCTCTATTTATTATAAATCTTGTACAAACAAACACATTTAAATAAGCAAAGAAGACATATCTTCATCTCCATATGGGAATAGAGAGCGAAAGACTTTCAAAGTTTTTTTTTTTCCCTTAAAATAGCATTTCATTCTTCATCTTATGAAATTTGTTCTATTTTAATTTTTCTACTTTCAAATCCATCCAATTAATTCCATCCAAACAAGAATTACTTGTTCACATTAAATCATTTATGGTATTGAATTGTTAGTATTTTTTTAAATAATTTCAATAAACCAAAATTTTAATAAATAAAAACATAGTTTGATCGCCAATCGATCAGAGCTTTAGCGACATTTGATATAATCTAATATGTTGAGTAAAATCAAATAAATATAATTACTCAACAATAAATATGATTCAACCAATATAATTTATAATTTATAACTAAGAAATCGTGAGTTGGATTCAAACTTCAAATATGGTTGAATTTTTAAAAATGACCTTACATTTTTGGACTAATTTTAAATTTTATTACTAGTCCAAACTATAATTGGATAATTGGAACTCCATGAATTTAAATTGACCATATTTCATGAAATACATAATCAAAATAATATTTTAATTATTTTAATAGTGGGTGTTTTAATTTTGTCTGCAAGGTCTAATGTGTTGGTTTTGTTTGCTTTGCTACTTCCGAATCCCATCTCAATCAAACATCGTCTTTTCGTTTTCTATTTTTTTTATATTTTTTTCCCCAAATTAAAAGACACAAATTACCCTCACATCTCATTGCTTAACATATGAACAATCTGATTACTTAATTTTTTTTAAAGAAATTATAGTGAATAGTCTGTTTTAAGAAAATAATTACAAATATAGTCTAAAGTAAAAATAATTGCAACCATGTTTTTTTTTTTGTAAAATCAATTAAATAATATTTTTCTATATCCTGTTCTACCCCTGAACGGAATTGGGATATACCTCGGAATGGATTTTTCCAATTTTGAAATAGAAAATATTAAAGATTTATTTACCAAACTTGAGTTTGTAATTAATGATATCTTATTTACTAAAATTAGATTTATTTAAACTATTTCTTCTTCATTCATAATAGGAAATTAAAAAAAAAAACTGGATCTCTTTTTCAACTTTTTCATCCCTAAAATCGGTATGGCAAACTCAACTTTTTCAGCACAGTGATTTTTTTTTGTTCCTTCTTTTTTATATAACTTTGGTTTTACTAGTTTTAATACATGTAAAAAATAGTATTAATCATTAGATTATTTCTAGGGCTTATTTTTTGTAGTATTAATATTTTTTTTGGGAAGAAATTATATTGTATGAACTTTTGTTGCAAAGTAATTATAAATGTAGGTAAATTTTTAAAAAAATTCCATCCATAATTATTTATACGTTTTAATACTATATTATAAATATTTACTAATACCAGTATACTATATTATAAATATTCACTAATACTAACACAAGTATTATAAATACTCACTAATACGATAATATTGTATTATAGATATTCGTTAATTCAAGTGTTATAAGAAAGTATTATGATAATTCTCACTAATACTACCTTTGCTATTGTATTATAGATATTCGTTAATTCAAGTATTATAAGAAAGTATTGTGACAATTCTCACTAATACTACCTTTGCTATTTTTTTAAGTAGTTATATTTATAATTATTTTCTATATTTGACTAAATTTCATAAGTTTTCCTATTTTTTGTCAGTATAAATATTAATCTCCTAAGTTGTGTATTACAATTTGTATTTACTATTTTTTTTTGGAAAATTGTACTCCATGTGCTCTTCTCATTTTAAAGTATTTACATCCATAGTTATTAATATTAGATTATAAATACTTATTAATACAATATAATGTATTATTAATACATTATTATAACATTAATACTGTAATATAAATACTCATTAATACAGTATAATGTATTATTAATACATTATTATAACATTAATACTGTATTATAAATACTCATTAATACAATATAATGTATTATTAATAAATTATTATAATATTAATATTGTAGTATAAATACTCATTAATATAGTATAATGTATTATTAATATATTATTATAAGGAAGTATTATTAATGCCATTGACTATAATTGTTATTTTTTTTTTTTTAAATGATCATTTTTACAATTATTTTCTACAATCATGAAAGTTTCTTATTTTCTTTTTATTAACATTGTAATATCCATTCTGTATTTTAAAAAGTTAGATACATTTGAAACTGTATTTATTAAACAATACGGTATTAAAGTAATACACTCCTAATACCTCTCGTACTACTACTTCAAGTCTTAAATTAATTGTAAAAAAGGGAAAATTAAAGAGAAAATAACGGGGTCAATGAGAAAATGATAGAAAGTTAGAGTGCGCGAGAAGAGTAAGCATGCGCGCGAGTGGGTATTTCCGTCTTTCAATAATAAAACGAAATTTTAAATTTTAAATCAATTATTAGTTTTGCTAAATTTTCAACAAACGCTCATTTTTGTAATTAATCTTTTTATAGCCTCATCCTATAAAAAGCCCTTTTTTTTCCAAAAAAAAAAACTCATTGCTCTTAACAGAAAAAAGAACTCATTGCTCTTAACAGGAATATATATATATATATATTCAGTTACACTTAAGTTTTTTTTTTAAATAATTATTTTTATATACATTTGGCTATATGCAAATATAGGTTATCACAATTATTGAAACTTTTGATAATGCCATCCAATTTAGTTTTATCATTTTTTTAAGAAATATTTGATGCATAACATAATTTCTCGGTTTTTTTTTTTTTTTTCGGGGGTCTTTTCACCGTGTCTTGATTGAAGACTATTGCCGCTGTAATTAAAGGGTATCAGTGATATTGATTGAAAACTATATATATATTGATTAAAAATTATTTATTGTACTAATTGAAGTCATCTAATACATATATCAGTGATATATATATCTTTTTATTAAACTCGCCGTGCTAATTTCTTCAAAAAAAAAAAATTGTTATTCATAGATTGTAATTATTATTATTTATTTTACATGAAAAAATCATTTTTTGTGAGAGCACAATATCTTGATATTGGATTTGGAGCCAAGAAACAATAGTTTTCTGTTCTTCATTCCTTCAGAATATTACTAAAGCTTACGTTATTAAAAAATTCTCGGGTACTAAAAAAAAAAGTAATAATAATAAAATATATTATTTAAAAAATATTGTACCATATTCATTTTTTTATAAATATTTTCCTTTAAATATAAATTGGGGGAGAAGACAACCAACCTTACATAAAATAAAATAAAGGATACCAACACACCACTAAACAATGAAATCAATACGCCACCAATCAATTTTTATAAATATTTTTAAACTATCATTAGACTAGAAAAATTATAATATCAAACAAAAAAATCTACAAAAAAAAAAAAACTAAAACTAAAAAATCAACATGTCTAAATATAATTTTTTAGACATAATGGAAACAAACATTCTAGTTACTACCATAACTTAATTGCTTTATAAGAGCTTTGTTATATTTCATTGCTTATTGCTTAGAACTTTTGATAAGAAAATAATTAAATTACAAAATGTTGTTATTTAAATCTCTACAAATTGAACAGTCGAAATTATTTGAACTCTGATACTGTGTGAACGATGAAATGAAATAAAAAGAGAAATAAATATTATAAAAATTCCAACATTTAACATTACAAATATGAGCTTCTCAAAAAAAAAAAAAACACATTACAAATATGAGAGTATAGATTCCAACCTTAACTTAAAAGTAAAATTACTAAGGGGAAATCTTGGTTACGGCTGCAGCTATTTATATAGTTTATGTGTCATGTGTCACCAACTTTTTTTAAAATTTATTTTTATTCCAAGGATATATTACTATATTCTAAAATATCATCAATCCAAAATCTTTCCATATATACATTACAGAATCTTTTACTATTTCAACTTTTAAAGATTAAAGAATAGAATAATTGACCCAAATAGTCCTAAATATTTATTATGTTTTTTTAATGTTGAAACAATTTAAATGTTTTATTATAAACTACATTTCGTTATGTACTTTCATATAAGGGAGGGCATTTACTATCAATAACAACTTGGGGGCATTGCAATTTAATTATACATTTTTTTTGTAAAATATTAAATTTATAGTAGATTTGGATTGTAATTTTTTCTTCTTCAATTTTCGCCTGATTGAATCTATCAACGAACTTACCGAAAGGTATAAGTGAAGTGATGTAATGCTATCAATTAAAAAATGATTGAAGACTATCAACTGAAAACGGATTAAAGCATGAACATTTTGGTCATTTTATAAAGACCACCTCATTTTTCTACTAGATACATAATTATTTTTCTAAAAAGTGCTATTTATAATATTAAATTTTTTTTTTTTTTTGAAGGCACTAGTAATCCTTTTTTTAACTCTGCGACAACACCAACTTCTGTCATTTCCATCATCCCACAATCGTAGAACTTAACAAATATATATAATTCAGAGTGTTATCCATCATTAAAATGATATATTATTTTATTTTGCAACCAAACTATTCTTATGAATTAATACACGAAGGATAATCTAGTGGTCCAATAACTCTAAGAAATCAAAAGGTTATGAGTTGAATCCAAAGTGGTCACGTACCGAAAAATTCTTGACATCTAAATGTTGTAGTGTCTGTCGCATAAAATTAGTCGAGAGGTGAGGGCCAACTAATCTGTCAGATAAATCTATATATATATAAAAAATTAAATAATAATAATAAATAAAATTAATACAGTGTAGTATAGTATGGTAACATTTCTGTACTCATCTTTGAAGCTTTGAGTTCAAGAGCTCTGTTCTTCATTCCTGTACTCATAGTTGAAGCTTTGACTTTAATGGCATTGTTCCTCATTACTCTTGTTTCCCATTCTGCCATTACTCATTTGCTCCTCTCTATAAAAGGGTTGAAGGTTTCTGGTTTTATTCATTCAAGAATTTCTCAGTTCCTCTGTTTTGAGGTAACTTTTGCTCTAACAATGTGTTTTTTATTATTTTATTTTTTCTGTAAATGTTCTTAGATGGAATGTTAGCTGAAGTTTTCTTTCTTAAGCTTATTATGATTCTGATTGTATCTTTCATTTGGTTTGTTTAGAAAAAGGTTTGGATTCTGATGGATTCGAATGGGAATAAACCTTCCAATCCCGTTCGAAGAAGTTCGTCTCGGAATGAATGTGAAAATGAAAGCCAAGTAGTTGTTGAAATCAGCAGTGTTGTGCCTTCCAAAGAGCCAATGGATTCGAGCACTGCCTATGGCTATGTTCCGACTACGAACAAGCCCCCGAAAATCGTCACTTCAAATAGAAAACCTCTCAAAAGATCAATCCACTCAAAACCCAAATCCAGATTTGGAGAACAGCCATGTTACATGGATTCAGATATGTTTGAGGAGAATGATTCGCCGTCGTCGAGAGATCAAACGGTATGCTCTGATTCGGATGCGGCGAATGAACAACAGGAGAAAGAAGATGATGAGGAAATGTACAAGATAAAGGAGTTGAAGAAAAAGAGGCAGAAGAGAAAGAGGACAAAGAAATTGATCAAATTGGTTGGAGCTTTTTGCACCATTGGTTGCTTGGTGGCTAGCTTGGCTGTTAACCCTTTGAAGAATTGCTATCTTTGGGGTTTGAAGGTTTGGAAATGGTGTTTGCTTGCTACTGTGACTTTGTTTGGAATGATAATAACTGGTGCGATTCAGATTGCGATTTTGTCCTTGATTGAGAAAAACTACTTGCTCAAGAACAAAGTGTTCTATTTTGTTCATGGGTTGAAGAAGAGTGTCCGAGTCACCCTTTGGTTGACGTTGGTTCTCGTTACGTGGTTGTCATTGTTCGATCGGAGTAGCCATCAGGATTTGAGATCGAAGAAGACTCGGAAGATCTTGGATGCTATTACATGTACACTAATAGCTCTTCTATTAGGGTCAATATTGTGGTTGGCGAAAAACTTGTCGTTGAAAATACTGGCGACCAAGTTCCATGTGAATCGATTTTTCGACAGAATTCAGGAATATATTTTCCATCATTATGTTCTTCAAACCCTATTGGGCCGTCCATCAAACTGTATCACTGAAAGTACTGCTGGATCCAAAAGGGGTGGATTGTTTTTCAAGAGTAAAAAATCAGACAAAAACCCCATTGACATAGCAAAGATCCAACAGCTGAGGCGAGAGAAGGTTACAGCTTCGACAATGAAGGTGTTGGTCAATGCATTTAAGAGTTCCCATTCATCGATCTCGCAAATACTCGACGAAAGGTACGCTGATGGTGCGAATGTGATGGGATTTGCCAGATATTTTTCCTCCAAGATCTTCAAGAATATTGCTCTTCCTGAAAACAAGTAAGAAACTTTCCTTTTTGCTTGTGACCTTTAGTTGAAATTTATGTTAATATTTTATCCTTTTTCATTTTTGAAGGTTCATAGCGAGAGAGGATCTTCTGAGAGTCCTGTCCGAAGAAGATATCGAACGTGCGTTTCCACTATTTGAGGTAGATGAGACAAGGAAGATTGACAGAAAATTTCTAAGAAATTGGGGGGTGAGACCTTGTATCTACTATTTATCTTTAGTCGTATCGAGTCATCAGTCCATTATAACCATCATGAATTAACCTAGTGATTAAGAAGACCTTGGAAACTAAAGAGTTATTAGTTCAATCTGTAATAGTCACCTACCTACAAATTAATTTCCTAGAGGAGTGTCTGTTTGTTTAATTTATGGAGGATTTAAAATGAGTATTTACTAACCACTACTAAAAAACCTACATCCAAACGAGTTATTATAACTACTCAAAACAACTCCTCATTTTTATTATAAAAAATAACTTTTCGTTTCTAACCACTCATTTCTGACTACTCAAAACAATTCCTTATTTCTAACTACCCATTTCTATTCATTCATTTCTAACTACTCAAAATAACTCATTTTTAATCACTAATTTCTAATCATTCTTTTTTAACTACTCAAAATATATATTCATTTCAAATTCACATTCAAACAAGTTATTGTCTCTAATTCTTCTACAAAAAAAATCACATTCAAATGAGTTTTTGGCTGCAACTCTTAATTTTTAACTACTCAAAATAACTTGTTATCTAAAACCTCATCCAAACACCCCCTACAAGTTTCCTTGACAACTAATATTGTAGGCTTATACACTTGTCTCGTGAGAATAGTCTATGCGTGTAAAAATGGAGCTCATTTAGGCAACATTTGCATACCGTTTTTTTGAACTCGAAAGCCATCGTAGTTAAGACCGAACACCTAATTTTCTTTAGTTTTTCGATAATCAATGCGTCTCAAATCTCGACAATGTTCTTGGAATATAGTAACTTTTTGTTTTGTGCAGGTCAAGGTTTACAAAGAGGGGACAAAACTAGCACATGCCTTGAAAGACACTAAAACAGCCGTGAAGCAGTTGAATCATTTAGTATCAGTGCTTATTATAATAGCCACAGCTATTATTTGGCTTCTGTTGATGGAAATAGCGACAACCAAAGTACTTCTATTCTTTCTATCTCAACTTGCAGTCGCAGCTTTCATGTTTTGAAACACTTGCAAGACGACATTTGAAGCTCTAATCTTCGTGTTTATTATGCACCCATTTGATGTCGGGGACCGTTGTTCGGTCGATGACGTCACGGTAATCCTCTTATCGCATTCGCTCATTGAATTCTCTTGTTTCTTCTCTGTTTGACTTGTGGCAATCCCTGCAGTTGTTGGTCGAAGAAATGAACATCTTGACAACAGTCTTCTTGAAATTAAGCAATGAGAAGGTGTATTTTCCCAACTCAGTTTTGGCAACAAAGTCCATCACTAATTACTACAGAAGTTCAAACATGGGGGACACGATCGAATTCTCTATCGGTTTCGCTACGCCACTCGAGAGGATCGGGATCATGAAAGAGAGGATAAAAAGGTGGGTGAAGTAGAACAAATAATGAAGATTAGATTTTCAACTGCATATTTACCATATATATAGATCGTTTTGCAATGTGATCCTTACGGATTGTTTTCTTCCATGGATTCAGCTATTTGGAGAAGAATCCACAATACTGGCATCCAAATCATAGTGTGGGGGTGATGGAAATTGAAGACTTGAATAAGTTAAAGATGATTCTTTGTGTGAACCATACCATGAACTTCCAAGATTGGGGTGAGAAGAGTCGTCGAAGATCCGAGCTCGTGATGGAGATGAAGATGATTTTCGAAGAACTGAAGATTAGCTACAATCTCCTGTCTCAAACAGTTCATCTCTTCCCGGTCGAGGTGCGCTGATCCATGATAGAAGATCTTAAACTTCTGATAGTTTGGAAAAGAAATGATAAGCTTTTAAAGGTGTTTGGATAAGAAGATATGGAAGAGTTAGTAACTAAATTATAATAAGAATTCGTCTAGACATGTTGTTGGTAGATATCTTATAATAATAAGAGTTTATTTGAATGTTTATAAAATAGTTGCAAGAGAGTTTTATTTATGAATAATATAGTTTTTATGAACTTTTTTAATAAAAAATAAAGTCTTTTTATTTGTTCATTATTCGAAAAAAAGTAGAACTTCAATCTCAAAGAGCAAAAGGTGATGGCAGGGCAGCAAGCATCATTTGCTGCCCAGTCACTTGGCAAAACTTTATATGGCCAAGATTTTCTTTTCTTTTTTTTTTTTTTTTTTTTTTAATTTTTTTTTTTAGGTTTTCTTTCTTCTTTTATTCTACATTTATGCTTTTTTTTTTTAAATAATTATTATCAAATTTCCAGCACCTTCCTCTTTTTCATAAATGATCTTTTATAATAAAGTCATTTACTAATATGGTCAATTGCTACTTATAAATGTTCTTATAGTTGGCTCAAATTAGTGGTTATACCTAATATAATACTAAATTCTGATTGTCAAATGAACTAATCTATTGAATTATATTTGTCAAAATGTCATTATCATTTGTATTAGTCGATCATTAAGCTAGTTTAATAAAAGAGTTAACAACATAAAATTTGTTAAGGATCGAATTCTTTGTCTCACATTATTGTCAATTTTTGTAAAATTATATACAAAATTATTCGTCGTTAATCATCTCAAATTGATTGAATAGTTAAAAATCTATGGGAGGCTACAAAAACTCTAGGACCTTGAACTTAAATTCATGTTTTTTAATTAAATGATTGGTCGTTTGTTACTACTGCTTCGATATTAAGCATAAAAATTTGACAATAGACTCATACAACATGCAATGTTCCAAGCATCCAATAGATAAATACGCAAGTATACCCAACCATTTGCAGTCAAATGATAAATTTACAAGTCATTCTCTTCAGAGGCTAAGAGTAATCTGAATTGATGTTGATTATAAAGTCGATTGTAGGAAATTAAAGGTCGTTTTAATGGTTCTCTATACTAGATATTATAAAGTTGATTGTAGGAAATTAAAGGTTGTTTTAAATATAGTAAAAATTGATTCAATAAAGTTAAATTGATGATCACAAAAAATTAAGTGAAATTGATGATTTAAAGTTAAATTGAAAAAAAAAAAAAAAAAAAATCTAATGAAATTGATCGAAAACACTTAAAATTAAAATATTTTAATATGATTTTTAAAAAGTTATTAAATGAAAATTAAAACTTAGACATCTACACACAAATTTCCTTAAATAAAATACATCACAAATTCAAAATCGTGAAAGAAAAAGGAAAAGCAGGAAAAAAAGAAGAAAGAAGAAGGATTTTGAAAAGGTTTTAAGAGAGGTGGGGAAAAGAGTAAAGGAAGTGTGGTTCCAGTGCCAAATTTGGCTTTTGAGTTGAGAGAGAGTTAGAAACAAGAATCTATGATCTGCGATCCCGACACAAGTTTCTTTTCTTTGATTTCATCATTTTCTTCTTCAAAAGTGAGAGATGAGATCAATCGCATGGTAACGGGTCTTCTTTATCGCAATCTTCGCTGACTAAAAGCTCCATTTGTTTCATGTCTTTTTGTTTCTAAACACCCTTTTTCTTTTTCTTCTTCTTCATCGCTCAAAATGGTGGGGTTTATAACCCATTTTGAAAAATATGAACGTTAAGTGTTCGTTAAAATGCCCTTTTGAAGTTTTAGTGTTAAGCTCTTTAAAAATGAACGTCAGGTGTTCGATAAAATGCGCTTTTGAAGGTTTAGCGTTAGGTTCTTTAGGAATGAACATCAGATGTTGGATAAAATGCCCCTTTGACGGTTTAGCTTTAAGTACATTACAAATGTGATAAGGATGACAAGCTTGGGCAAATCAACCCATAGGTATGATATTGTCCACTTTAAGTGTTACTCATGCTTTGTTTTTGGTTTCACCTAAAAGATCTTGTATCAATAGAGATTGGATGGTTGCGATCACTTATATAGCATGATCTTCCCCTTGTCTAACAACTGGTGTTTGATAAAATGCCCCATCCAAGTATTTAGCGTCTATTAAGTTAATTTGCGAAATGAATCTTCTTCATTTTTGGTTTGAGTTCAATATTTTCCAGGTAGAAAATCAAACTATCCAACTTTGAAATGTTGGATTTGAGAAACAATTTGAGCTTATACGCCAACTGAACCAGACCCCTAAACGAAGGCGAAGCTCAATGGTACCATCCAACTTTGAAATGTTAACGTGTGCTTTATGTACTGAGCTAAAAATGGACATCCCATCAAAGCGATAACTCATGGACATGTCTCCTTGAGTCATTAACAAGGCTTAAGATAATTGAAAACATTATCTTCAATAAGTTCGTCCAATATGTCATCTCCCATCAGTTAAAGGCAAAATTCGCAGCTCATTGAACAATGTGAGAAAAGAGAACAACCAGCTGAGCAGACCAAGCTCATGGCAGTCTTCGAAGTTGTCGGGGTGTTGGGTTTTGGCAAAATATTAGAAGTGAATTGCCTCACGTCAGAAAGATGATATTTCTGCTTATTCCTGCGGTTGTTAGGGAAGGTTTTTCCCAACCGGAGGTGAGTTTCCAAATTAGAACTTCTCAATTTTGCAGATATTCTCCAAGCTTGTGCAACTGTAGGGATGAGATCAAATGACTCGAGCTCTAGATGACAAGCAGATGCTGGAAATTGGAATTGAAGGTACCTTACCTACATTCTTAGATTGCTAACATTGGCTTATACTAAAATTGCTAGGTGCATATTTGCTAAAAATTAACACGTTTCATTGTCATATTCTCTTGAGTCATTAACAAGGCTTAAGATAATTGAAAACAAGTTGAAACTAGGGTATCTTTTAGAGTCATTTTGTAAACAGTAAAAGGTGTTTAATTTTGAGAACCAATGTGGGATAGAGATTTGAACTTTTGGATCTCAAAGAAATGAGTAAATGCTGATGTTGGCTAGTAAAAGGTATTTAATAAAAAAACCATTTTGATAATGTTCTTTTTTCTTAAAACTGCTTTTTGAAGCACTTCTTCAATCGAAGGTTAAAAATATTTTACCGGTGCTTTCTCACAAAGCTCTCACTAGGGGTTTCTTTTCTATTGTTTCTTCAAAGCACATTATATTCAACATGAAACATATGAAAGGGAAGTCCTTTTGGGTAATAGTAAAAGCACTCCTACCCATAAAAATTGACCACCCTGACCCCATTTTAGATAAAGGTCTGGGGATGATGAGCCCCGTGACCCCCTTTTTTGTTTTTTTCCTTGTTTTTCTTGCTTTGCTGGCAGAATTAGATAGTAAGGGGTTGTTCAGAACCAGATAATTTGAAAAACCTGATCAACCTAATCCAATTTGATGGGTGAGTTCGATTAACGACTTTTTTGAGTTAGGTTGGATTCAAATAAATGAAATTATCATAGGTTGAGGCTCAAGATGCACTAAGACACAATTGGCCCTCTGGAGCTTGAGGCACAAGGCGCACCAAAAGACACTGGTTTTATTATTTAAGGTGCACCATGCATAGAAAAAAATGTATATACGTATATACATACACCAAACATATATATTAATCTTTTTCAATATAGAGTTTTTTACATATTCACCTCATAAAAAAACTTGAAATATTAAAATATTAATCCTAAATAAAAATCTAAAGCCCTAAAGTTCAAACTTATGGTCTCTAAATACATATTCATTCTCATTCACTTCACTGGAGATAACCTGAGAATAGAGAAGTGGATTGGTGATTAGGGTTGACGATTAGGTTTTAATTGTTAAAAAAAAGAAAAAAAAACTTTGAAAAGCAATTGTTGATTGAATTTAAAATTTAAAAAACAAAAAGAGAAAAATAATATTTATTTTAATTTCATTATAATTTTTGGACTTTTTACCCACAATTTTCTAAACCCAAAAAAAATAAAAGAGAAAAATTTGTGGCCATAAATATGAATAAGGAGGGCTTGATCTATCCCTCGTATAATTGGGTAAACATCTTTGAGTACTTGTTGACAAGTATCCAAGTTTTGCTCTGGTTGCTTTTAATCTTTTGAATGTTTGGCATTTCATGTATTTTGGTATGTAATCGAGCACGAACGTACTGTCTATATGGTACTAGAGGTGAATCAAAGTGAGCCTTATATTGAAAATAGCGATGTTTATAGCTTTATTATCATATTAAACAATCTTATAACAGGAAAACAAAAATCCTTTTATTGAGATTGATTAATCTCCCTTCAACCAATATTGTCAAGATTCTATTGTTTTCCAGCCGTCGTACACTTCGCACCAATTTATTATTATGCAATCTATTGTACTAAAAGAAAAAGGACCTTTATTTATTTAGGGATCTCTATAAAGAATAGCCTGATTAAGATCTACAAAATACTTGTACAATTTAAAAATAAAACTAGGAAAATAATGATATTGATCTTTTGTTCTATTTTTTTGTCCTGTTGTTGGTCTGTTCTTTTTTTTTTTTTTTTTTTGTAATTCTAAAAATTGTTTGCCATATTAGTATATTATCAAACGACCCTTTTATATTTGTGTATTAGGTGAATAATAGAATTTTGATATTAAATATCGCTTGGAATTTTGGTTTATTTATTTTTATTTTCATTCTAAAGTTTTAGAAAATGAGAAACATTTGCTTACTAAATAAATAAACTATTTACGATAGTTATCCAATTTTTGAGTTATGGGATAAGAATGTTTTTTGATTTAGGGAGAGAAGTATTTATTTCCTTTTTCGAGTTGCATTATAATTGAATAAAAGATTCGAACTCATACATTGAACATATCATTCTTGTTAACTTTTTTATTATGAAAGCACAATATCTTGATATTGGATTTGGAGCTTACATGTCCGTTCTTCCTTTCATTTAGACTATTACAAAAAATTACATCAATTTAAAAAAATTTTGAGAAATTTGTTTCATTTATTTTTAAAATATATTATTTTAAAATTTTGTGATATTAATCTTCATCTTTTATAAATATTTATAAATAATCATTATAGTAGAAAATTAGAATTTCAAACAAAAAAATCCACATATCTAAATGTCTAACAAATGTTCTAGTTACCGTCATAATTTAATTGCTTTATTAAGAGTTTTTTTATTTTTTTTTAATTTTTTATATTTCATTGCCTAGAGTTTTGATTAGAAAATAATTTAATTGCAAAATAAGTTATTTAAAACTCTGCAAATTGAACAGTCGAAATTATTTCAACTGACTGGTATTGTGTGAACAATGAAATGGAATAAAAAGATAAATAAGTATTAAAAAGATTCCAAAATTAATATTACAAAAATGAAAGTATAGATTCCAACCTTAACTTAAAAGTAAAATTACCAAGAGGAAATCTTTGTTGGGGCTGCAGCTATTATATAGTTTATGTGTTATTCTGCAACCAACTTTTCTCTTTCTTTTTTTTTTTTTTTTTAATTCCAAGGATATATTCCTATATTCTAAAATATCATCTATCCAAAATCTCTCCATACACACATATATTAGAGAATCTTAAAATTTTGTACTTTTAAAGATTAAAGAATAGACTAATTGACCAACAAACAGTCCTAAATATTTATTATGTTTTATAAATGTCGAATCCATCAAGATTATGAACTGCATTTGTTATGTACTTTCACATAAGATTCATGTTTAACAATTCAATCTTATAAGTTTGTAATGTCTTAGTCTCCAAGAGATGTGGATGTATAACTGGCATCTCCTTTGTCAATTGGCCCCGACATCTCCTTTTTCAGTTGGCCCTGGCATCTCCTTTTCCAGTTGGCCCTGGCATCTTCTTTTCCAGTTGGCTCTGACATCTCATTTTCCAGTTGGTCCTGACATCTCTTTTCCCAATTGACCCTGACCAGATTTCCCAAATCAGTATTCCCAGTAGGTCCTGGCATCTCTTTCCCAGCTGGCCCTGGCATCTTCTTCCCAGCTGGCCCTGGCATCTTCTTTCTCAGCTGGCCCTGGCATCTTCTTTCTCAGCTGGCCCTGGCATCTCCTTTCCCAGTTGGCCCTGACATCTTATTTCCCAGCTGGCTCAGACATCTCCTTTCCCAGCTGGCCCTGGCATCTCCTTTCTCAGTTGGCCCTAACATCTCTTTTTCCAATTGGCCTCGATCAGATTTCCCAAATTGGCCCTGACCAGATTTCCAAAATTGGCTCTGACCAGCATTCCCAAATTGGCCCTGGCAGCATTCCCAAATTGTCCCTGGCAGCACTTATCCAATTTGTCTCTGGCAGCACTCATCCAATTGGCCCTGACAGCACTCATCATCTCAATTCACATCATCATCTCAATTGGCGCATCATCATCACAATGACCAACTTTGATAAATTTAACTC
>JBBMKA010000022.1:1742449-1773634 GCA_037833695.1 Sechiopsis laciniata | reverse complement strand
CCATGAAACTGAGAATGTCGTCGGTGAATAAAAGAGGGTAATTTTTGTGGAGTTTCCATAATGGAAAATCGCCGTCGTTTGAATCGTCCGCCATTATTTGGAGAATGGAATTTTGTGTGTGAAGGAATTGGCAAGTGGTTTTTTTTTTTTTTTTTTAAATTTTAAAGCAAGGGGGGTGGTAGTTTATTACCGTTGCTTGGCGGTTGGCGGTTTGGGTTTTGAATGGTTGCGTGGTGGTGATCTGGTGTGGTCGGTTTCAGTGTAACTTTATTTTTATTACCTATTTGGATTTGATGGACTTTAAACGACGTTGTAGGAAGATACGACCAGTCTGATTAGTGATTGCTTAATCGTGAATTTCTTTTTTTTGAGATTTGCTTAATCGTAAATTTGTTACTTGTAAATTGGTTTATAATTTATGAATCTGACAACATTAACACTTATAAATTAGATTAATTTTTTAATTGTAATATAATATTTTAACCCATCAAACCATATTTATTGACTCTAAAAAAAACTATAATTGAGATTGAAGCCTAAACCATATAACAATCATGTTAAAAGTTGTAATACAATGATCTCTAAACCATTAAACCAAAATTTTCATGTGGTCTAAGAAAATGAAAAACAAATTATTTTAAAACGACGCCGTAGGTAACTCTGGACAGCCAAACGACGTCGTTTCATCTTGAATTCAACCAGCAAACAAAAGAAGAAAAAAAATAATTGGCGGTATAAAAGAAAACCTCAATAGACTGAAATGAATGCAGCAATTTCTTCATCAATCAGCTCCAGAAATTTCAATCTCCACCAATCTTCCCTCCACCGTTCCATTTTCCGGCAGCCCTCAATTTCCGGCCATATTTATGGACGGTAAGGTCACCGGCGCCAATTTTACCAGCCTGCTGCGCCACAAGTTCCGCTGCCACTCCACCAAGTCGTCGCCGATTATGGCCTCATCCTTCAATCCCGAGCAAGCTAGGTCTCCACCTGCACTTCCCTTGCCGAACCCTCCCATCACCAAGGTTAGTTTTATGGTACTGTTTGGGTTGCGTTAGTGTAATTTTTAGAACTTGGTCAATCTTCTAGCCCGTTCAGCCCAATGCATTAGAGCAAGTCAATTCATATATTTTTTATTCGACTGGGTTGAGTTATCGATTATGTTAATCTCCTTGGTAAATCAACTCTATTCATATCCGGTTAATGTCTAAACAAATAAAAGATGATGATTCATGCACAGTAGATCAGTTATTTTATTAGTGCATAACAATATATACAAAATCTATTTTATTAATTAATCTATCTTCACATGTATATATATTATTTTGGTCAATCCTACCATCAACCCAACCCATTCCACCGAACATTAAAAAATTATAAACCAATCCAACCCTTAGTATTTAGTTTAGGTAGTTCGGGTGGCTCGGGTTGTCGGCTATTTTGTACACCTAGTAGTTTATCGACCTATTTATATATTTTGAAAATCGAAAAATTGGAGTTTTGCTCCACTATAACCAGGGTAACCTTGTCGGTCTGTGGGCCATACATTGAGAGACATTGAAGGAATGAAAACAGAAGGTATCTATAAATTAATGTCACAGGGACCTGAGAGGAGCAACACATTCAAAGCCAAGCCTTCAACCACTGCAGCACCCGTTGGGGACACTTATTTTGAGCTTGTTTTCGATTCCTTGATTAATGTGATCGTCCATGTTTCGGTGTAGTTTAAGATTGGGCTGTGTCAATTGTCGGTGACGACTGATGAGCAAAGGAATATTAAACATGCTCGTGAAGCCATTGTGGAGGCTGTGGAAAGGGCGCTAAGCTTGTTGTCTTGCCGGTGAGCTTTTAGATTTTGAAAATGATAATTGTTTATTGTATTTTAAGTCTTCCTAGTGGTATTTCTGTTCTGCTTGTGATTTCTTTTTCATATCTATGTGACAGGAATTATGGAATCGTCTTTATTCGAATGATAGCTTCCCAGTTTATGCTGAGGACATTGAAGCCGGTGGCTATGCATCTCCTTCAACAGCAATGTTATCTGAAGTTTCTCGTCGTTTAAAGGTCACGATTGTCGGTGGCTCAATCGCAGAGCGATGGGGGATAAATTGTACAATGCTTGTTGTTTGTTTGGTACTGATGGAAAGCTGAAAGCTAAACATAGGAAGGTATACAATCATATTAATATGTGGTTTCAGAATCTTGTGATGGAATTCTAGCATTTGAGGTGCATTAAAATTTTACCTAATTTTAGTACGGGATGATGATTGGAGGCCTTGATGAATCTCTTCCGTTGTTTAGTGTAAATTTTTTAATATGTTTCTTCATAGTTTCACTTATTTGATGTTCGTGTGTACCTGAATCAAACCATAATGGAGTGGCCTAGTGGTCTAAAGGGCCTTGGATACCTAAGAGGTGATTAGTTCAATCTATCTACCTAAGAATTAATTTCCTACGAGTTTCTTTGACATTCAAATGTTGTAAAGTCAGGTGGTTTGTCTCATGACATTAGTTGATATGCCCGCAAGTTGGCCTGAACATTCACGGATGTCTACAAAAAAAAACATGTGGACCGGAGTCTGATAGTGATATAAGATATCTTGTTATCCACAAAACCGATTCATTTTTTTGTACCTAGGCAATTCTGAATGGATTAAATAATTTTTGTAGTTGGCTTTCTAGTGATAAATTCCTGAACCGTGCCTGTGCACATTTCATATATATGGTATTTCAATATTTAGTGTACTCCTCAGTGCTTGGCTTCTGAAACATTTTTCTGTTTATTTTTATTTTGTTGTTAGTAGATGGACTTAATTTATTTTTTTTGAAAACCGGGAAATGGGAGCTTCGCTCCACTATACCCGGAGTAACCACGCCCGTCCTTAGGCCAGGTCCCGGTAGACATCGAAAGAATGGAGACACGGGAGGTGTCTACAAATTAATGTCACAAGTGAGTTTCGAACTTGAGATCTTGAGGAGAGCACACCTTCAAAGACCAAGCCTTCAACCACTTGTGCCACCCCTTGGGGACAGTAGATGGACTTAAATTGGAAATTAACATTTTAGTGTAGTTTAGACTTATCTAATTTGTTTAGAGGATGGTGTTTTTTTTTGTTTGTAATTCATCACTCGCAATTTTATTATGCTCTTTTCAACTGCAGATACATCGTTTTGATATTGATATCCCTGGAAATATCACTTTTATCGAGTCTAAGACCTTTACAGCAGGTCAAACGCCTACTGTTGTGGACACAGGTTGTTTTGTGGTTCTTTTACTTTTCATGGAAGTTCTTGTAACTAGCACTTGATTACAATAAGCTTAACTATAGTGACATTTCTTAATTTTATTGACTATTAAGTTCCATCAAAAGAATAAGTATTGTTAATTGTGGGGGCTTTGTGAGAGAAATAATAGAATCTTTTGAGGGTTGAGAGGTCACCAAATGATGTTTGGTCTCTTATTAGATTCTATGTTTCTCTTTAGGCTTCTGTAGTGATTTTATTTTATTTTTGTAATTATTCTTTAGGTTTGATCTTACTTGATTGGAAGCTTCAGTAGGTTGCCTTTTTTGTATGCCTTTGTATTCTTTCACTTTTTCTTAATGAATGCTTGGTTTATTATACAAAAAAGTATTGTTCTTTGTTGTTGGGAAATTAACTATTTGCTGGTTCATGCAGAAGTTGGACGTATTGGCATTGGAATCTGTTATGACATTCGTTTTCCAGAACTAGCCATGATATATGCTGCAAGAGGTTTGCCCATGAACATCTTATCTAAAGAAAAAATATCACACCTATGAACATCTTATCTTTTCTTATAATAGATTAGTGAAATTTGGCTTACATTAGCACTCTAGTTTATACATTAACCAAATAATCATTTTCATTATGTCAATAGTAGTGACTCTCTCTCCCCCATATATACATTCCTTGTGAGATTATTAACTCTATACAGTAAAAGATGTATTCCTTAACTTCTGTTTATAATAGTTGCAGATGTTGATTATGAATTTACAACTTTTTCAGTATCTATGCTATTCATTGATATCTTATGTTGCATACTTGCATTTTGTTAGAGCAGAGTGAAATTATGTGTATGCACATATTTTGGCTTGATAAACATGGTCTAATAAAAGATGCATTTTTTAGGTGTAAATCTGATTATATTTTTTTTTAACTCAGACAGCTCATAGATTGTTGTGGTGGCCATACAAATCCAATCCTTTATATTAAAGTTGACCTTATGTTGACTGTCCTGATAGAACCATTTTCTTGTTGACACTAACTAGTTGTTAACTTCAGGTGCTCACTTGATTTGCTATCGTGGAGTATTTAACATGACTACTGGACCATTGCACTGGGAATTATTGCAGCGTGCAAGGTACAAACTTCTTTATTAACTTTCTGCTGTTATGGTTTGTTGCTTATGTTTGTCGACATAACTTGATGTCGTGAACATGTTAATTAGTATAAAGATGGTTTGATCTTCAAGATGTGAGTTTTAGTTGATACCCCCTGCATATGATGCATAAAATACAGAACAAGATTCTTTCAGGGATATCATATATTGACTACCTACAACTACCAACAGTTTTGAGTACAGACTCATCTTTTATCAAATAAGGGTTTAGGGTTTAATCATTGTTGTCTTTAAGAAAAAGGAAAAAAGAAAGTTTCAACATTCATTACCTTGTGACCACACCACATTTGGTTATTTGACCATTCGATAATCTGATTCTTTTGGTCTATTCTCTTTTAAGATAAAATTGTTTTGTGTCTACTTGATTTTGGAAGGATATATATATATTCTATTGTAGATAATTGAAATATTTGGTTGTTTTAACTGATATTTGAGCTTCGATATTTTATGCAGGGCTGCAGATAATCAGGTATTCTACGAGTCTCCAGCTTTCGTTCTTGTCTGTTTTATGCTCAAACAAAGCAATATTGAAGAAGAAATGATATCAATATGACATGATTGATTGTGTAGCTGAATTTCCATTGACAAAAAGACTACATAGTTTATAAAGCAGCTATTAAAAAATATAATCGTTTACTGTGAGATTTGTGTCGCAGTCTTGCAGTATTTTTTTCTTCATAAATGGTTCATTATAACGTTTTTGAAAACTGAAGAACATATGCATAGTTTCCAAAAACGTACAGAAGAATCTTTCTGTCTGGTCGGTATACAGAACAATTTTTCATTGATGATTTTTGTTGTTTAGTTGTATATGGCAACTTGTTCACCTGCTCGAGATGTTGGAGCTGATTATGTAGCTTGGGGCCACTCAACCCTTGTTGGGCCAGTAAGTTGATGTTAAAGTTTTTCTTTGGCTACTCAACCCATGTTGGACGAATTTGGCCTTTTATTTTAGCTTTTATCATGTTTTCTTTTCCACAAAATGAGTATAGCGTTATGCATGTTGCAGTTTGGGGAAGTGTTGGCTACAACAGAACATGATGAAGCAATAATCATAGCGGAGATTGATTATTCACTTATTGAGCTTAGAAGGTGATCCGTCTTTCAGACCTTTTAAAAAGTGTTTTTCATTCATTATTCAACTCTCTCTCTTATTGATAATTTGCTTAAACTATTCAGGACCAACCTACCATTTCTGAAACAAAAGCGTGGTGATCTTTACCAGTTGGTAGATGTTCAGAGGCTGAGATCCGAATGAAAGGTGCAACGACTGCTTTGAACACTCTTATGCTTAAAGTTTTATCTGAGGTTTTTGAAATTTAAGCTTGTATTCTATTTACTCAATTTTTTTACATATAGTTTCGTCTTCTCTTATGGATGTATGTGAATTCTAGTCAAATTTATGGCATAAACCAAAACAAGTGTTTGGAAGCTATTTTTTTAGCTTTCAAATTTTTGTTTGGTTTTTAAAAAACACAAGCTAAATGTAGATATCAAAGTAATGAAAACTATGTGTGGGTAGTAGTTGTAGGCTTAAATTTCAAAAAACTAAAAATAAAAAACCAAATGGCTATTAAATGGAGCCTTAACTTTCCGCTACTGCCTCGTCCCTGCTTGTTTTGACTTTTGAAATACTTCCAATTTAGACTACAACAGTAGATGCTGTATTCCCGCAGCCTGGGGCGAACTAGCAGCTCCCAGTTAAAGTTACATGGTTGAAATAAAAACAGTTTTTGTTTTTAAATTATATCAGTGACTGTTCGGACTAGCTTGCGTGGACCTCGACTAATGTCACAGAACATACTGTCTAACCTTATAACATTCGGATGTCAAGAAAACACTTAGGAAGTTCATTCCTCGGTAGGTGGTCACCATGGATTGAACCCATCACCTTTTAGTTTTTCAAAGTCCTCTTGACTGCTAGGTCATTCCATGATGATTAACTAAAAACAGTAATAGGTATTTAGGACCAAGATGACTCTCCGTTCATAATCAAGCAAACTTGGATTAGGAAAAAGAAAGAACTTTTGGGTCCAGACAGAGACAGCTTAGCCACTGTCATTCGTCAAGGCATTAACAGAGAAAAAGAAGACATGAGCCAAATGCGCTCTAGTCCATAGTCTTTATTTCATTGGCTTTTGTTGGGAATGGAGTCTTTCTTTGGACGCTATCTCCGATCCCAACCCTTTCTTGGGATCTTCATCATCCCCCACCCCTTTTAAAGCCAAACTACCGCACCTCCTTTTCCTTTATCTTTTGTTCTTTCTTTCTTTTTATTTTTTTAAAATTTAAGCTCTCATCCCAATCCGTACTTTAGTATACTTGTATTTGATCCGGATCTGTCACTTTTTTCAGAGGAAAAAAAAAGAAAGGAAAACCATCCCTACATTGATAAAATGTCGGACCACGTTGTGGAGCTATTAAGAAGTTGGATTAATCATTTGGGGAGGAACTGGGAGAGGGGGCAGGTTCAAACCCTAGATTCTAGAGTGAAAAGTGAATAGAGATTAAATGTATCACATGCCAGCCAAAACTCCATGGCCCCACTTTTTGGTGTGTCAATAATTGACCGTGTTAGATCAATAAGTGACCGCGTTAGATCCATGACCCCAACTTTTCATATCCGTGAGTGTTCGAGTTAACTTACACACATCTCGACTATTTTCACGGCTCTAGGAGACATATTGTCTGTCTTCACAACATTTGATTGTCAAGGGTAAATTAATTCCTAAGTAAGTGGTCACCATGGATTGAACCCATAATCTTTTAGATCTTCGAGGCCTCAAAGCTCTCTCTAACCACTAGACTAATCTATGATTAACCTTGAAGGCCAGTTTAATGACAGACAATCCCTTGGGTTGAATTGAATGCAAAAGGAGAAACCTTCTAAAGTGAGGCTGAATCTAACAAATGAGCCATGGACAGCTTATGCAGGCGATGATCAAAATCTTTAATGAGAATCAGTATGACCTCCAATTTATCTTACTCTTATCTGTTGAGACTAATCTCTTTTTCCACATATCAACAAAAAAGACTTCGCAATCATAGGGGCTAGGGCGGGCCGCTAAAGCATATGGCAACCCAAAGGTAATGGCCCTTGGAATTTTCAATTTAGTATGAACCTTTACTCTTTGTTTCATTTTCATTTTTATATTTTTAGGTGCTTTATTTTGATCCTTTTAACTTACCATAAAAAAATGTTTTCCACTCTTTACTGTAAAATTTGTGTATAGCATTTAATAGACGCTTAAAGGATACTTTAGTTATATTCATAAAGGCAAGAAATCTTGGATTAAATGAAGTAGAAATAAATATTGCCCTTTAATTAAAGATATTTCAAAAACTTACTGTTGATTTGAAAGTAAGGATGTGGATGCGAATTAAGGAGAGCTCAACGTAAAGGGATTACTCCGTAAGGTCTTTTCGGTACGGAGCCGGCCGGTAATGGACCTACTTACCTTGCTTGTGGACCAGCAGCTGAGCTAACCCCGGTTCTGTTGGTTTGGTGGTTGCTACCAAGACGATTTCTTTATGCCTATCAAAGAACCTCGAGATGCTAATCCACGAAAAACAATACGAGAAATTCGAAAGAACTCATCTACTCCACGAGGGCGACCCGTGGAAATACATAGGTTTCTTACTTGTGCAAAGGAACTCTTTCTTGGCAACTTGGACAACTTCTCACGATGTTTGTCCCGCATATCACTAGAAAGATTGAGATCTTTACAAAAGGCTTTATAAATAAAGCTTTCGTCTCAATTCATATTTAGCCGCGAGCAATCTACGTTTGCGATTTTTAGATGTCCTACATAAACTAGATTTCTTTTTTTGAGTTTGAAACAATTGGGGTGGTACATTCGAATTCATGGCTGGTCATGTGCACACACCTTTTCTATTTGGCCCATTACTTTTGAAAACAAGTTGTTATTAAAACTTAAGAGAAGATAACAAAATAGCAATAGAAGTTTTAGAGAATAATGTTAAAAATATATTTTCAATGTTTTTATTCCCTCAAAAAAGAGAAAAAAGAAAGGATATTTCCAACTTTAAGGTAGTTTGTTTTGCTAGAATCTTAAGGTTTGTTTCTTGGGAATGTAAGATGGCACTCCTGGCAGTCAAGGATTTTACATTTACATTCCCACCAATATCATCTTTAAACCCATGGAGAAGCATTACACTTGGGCTAATTTCATAGAACTATTTGATTTGTGTTGGTATCAAATTTTGATACAATTGTCAGTTTTAACCCATTAATACTTTATATATCTTACCCAGGACAACTCATTTTCTTTTTCATGTTCAATTGTGAATAAAGCTAAACCCAGGTTTGTAAGCTCTAGTCAAAAGGCTAACGACAGATGTCTAAGAAGATCCAGAAATGATATGCCTTTGAACCTTTAAAGGTATCAAAATAAAGACATTCCATTCTATTTTCTTTTTATAATAATAAAGACTGAAAAAGAAAGACCCAAAGGACTCAACTGAAGCTGTGGGGTCTCACCTAGGCAACTTCTCTATTTCATCATCATTCAATTTGGAGGAAGGACCAACCTGCTGGGTCTCTGCATGACAATATATTATTTGGTCACCATAAACCAATATTTAGAAGCCTTGCACAGGCAAGGACTAAATGCCATTAATTCCATATGTCCTCACATGGTCCATTTTTCTGATAATTTAACAATTTTTGTTTCAGATTATTGTTTAGCTTTCTGTCAGAAAACAGAAGCCACATTGCTATTCCCCTCTAACTTGCAGCAGCTCAAATGGCCATGAGAAACCAATCCCACTATGAGGACACATATCCTTTCATATTTAGGTGGTGGATTTTTTTTTTTTTTTTGAACCATCGATCTGGGAAACCAAAAGATTGTAGAGTCCATACCACGGTTGGCACTACCCATGAATTAATTTCTTACACAGTTTCTTTGAAAATGAAATGTTGCGAGTCTAATGGTTTGTTCTGTGAGAATAGTTGATGTGCATGTAAGTTAGTCTGAACACTCGTTCATATGTATAAAAAAAAAGAGCAAAACTCTCCTACACCTTACATTTTTCGTGCCACAAAAAAATAATTTATAAAAAAACTATCTTGTAAAGTAGCCGCTAATAGTGCTACATGGAGAGTTTTACTCAAAAAAAAAAAAAACCATTTTTGGTTATGAAATTCTTATAAATAGTGTCAATATCCCTGAATTGGCTTCTTTTTCAAGTTGGGTTAATCATGATGCTTACTTTGGTCGCTGCAATGTGGGCTTACACTACGATTGGCTTGCCACGTTAGCTTTTTGGACCAATGTGATGGAATGGGACTCTTTAGTGTACTGTGTACGCGTACTTGTAGGTTCTTTAGTAGCAATTTTGCAGTCCTTTCCCTACTTTTAATACATGGTTAAATTATTATTTTTTTAAAAAATGAGAGAGAGAGAGAGAGAAAAAGTCTTTTTTAACCCTCTTTTCATATGTTTTTGTTTTTAATGTACACGCACTTCGATAGCTATTATAAGACATACTGTTTGATCTTAATTTTTTAAGCCTTTTTGATCATTAAGTCACTTCATACTGGTTACCGAGAGTAATTTAGGTCATGCTTTGATATAATTGATATTTTGAAAGTCCACATGTGTAGCCCATTTGTGTAAATTTTGTTGTTCCAAAAAATAGAAAAATACAATTAAAGAAAAATAAATTATGGCCTAAATTGGGAAACTTAAATTTTATATATATATATATATTTTAGTGTCCCTCTTTTGGGCACAAAAAAAAAAAAAAAAACTTTCAAACACTTGTATGGTGGGAAAAGTTGTGGAGTTGGCAACTTTCAAACACCATAAT
This sequence comes from Sechiopsis laciniata, assembly GCA_037833695.1. Classification (NCBI taxonomy): domain Eukaryota; kingdom Viridiplantae; phylum Streptophyta; class Magnoliopsida; order Cucurbitales; family Cucurbitaceae; genus Sechiopsis; species Sechiopsis laciniata. The sequence continues at coordinate 1,763,379 of JBBMKA010000022.1, read as the reverse complement.
TATTTTACCGCGCGTACTTCATATAGCACTCCGGTTGTTTCATTTTGTCAGTGATGCTTGAGTTTTATTAATACGACGGTTTAAAATAAGATTCAGTGAACAACATAATTTTGTTCAGTTTTTTCATGCATATTAGGCTAACATGAGCTAGCTACTTTTTAAACTACCAAAAATGGTGGCACGTTATTTTATGCTAAAAACATTTGTTCCATTAGTATGATGTATTATTAGAATTAAGAAGTCTTATATTTATCGAAAAGATGATTTGATTATTTAATGGTAATTCAATTTAACATTATGTTTATAGATTCGTGGACAAACAAGGTGCAAGGCTTAATTTGAGCCATACTCATTAAAGTAATACTTAAGTAAGGATGAGTAAATATTTTGAAAATACTTATCCATTCTTACAACCACAAGTTTTTACTTTTTGTAAAAAAATTGCCTTTGATACAATATAGTTGCTCTACATTTAACTATTGAATTAAGTTTTCCTAAAAAATAAAAACTAGTTGCGTCATGTTCCATTTAAAAAAAAGGAATGAGAAAAGTTCCTATAAAATCTCTCTTTTCTGATGCTTCTGCCTTCGAAGCGTGCCCATTTCCTTTCTCTCACTACTTTCTCTCTCTTCAAAAACCAAAACAAAGAACAACGATATCAATCAATTGCTCTTGTTAATCTTTTGCTTTTCTGTTCATCTTCGATTCAGCGAAAACCCAGAGAATTCATATAGTAAGAACAAGAAGAAGAAGATAAGTAGTTTTGTTCCAATTAAGTTTGATTAATCTTCTTTTACAACAGTTTCTGCCACCTTCCATGGCAGCTTTTGGATCTCCAGAAGGAGACAAGAAAAAGCTGCAACACGGCTCGGAACCCTACTTCTTGTGTGCTTTGTGACAGAGCATTCCGCCATTGCCATAACTTATCTCCTCCCTTCCTTCCTTCATTCTTGATTGATTTTTTGTTTTCCGTGAATAATCATGAGCGAGCAGGAAATTAGGGCTAGAGTTGAGAAGTTTAGGAATGGAGGAAGTAACGGACAGTCTTTCTCCTCGAGTTTGCTCGATGAAATCTACCGTTCCATTGACGATGGAAGCGATAAGAGAAGTGGAGAATTGAAGTTTTACAGACATAATGTGTTGAAGAAACAAGCTAAAACGATCGGGAAATCGCAGAGTGGTGTTGAAGATGAAGAGATCTCGAGTTTTCATCGAGCTTTGCTGATCGAGAGATGGATCGAGCAGAAGGTTGCTGAAAAGGTGAGCGATCGAAGGAGGCGATCTCCGACGGAAGCTGAGCGAAAATTTCAGTTATACCAGCATGATCGGGAAGAAGACGTTCTGTTCTTCAGTTCCACTTCGATTTCTTCCGATTCGAGTTTCGGCGGATTTTCATCTTCCGATTCTGAATCAATGCACGGCTCGAAGTCCTTGACGACGTCTTGTTTCGCAAAGTTCAGGCCGAAGCCGGTTCGGATAACCGCCTCGGCTCCACCGCTGGAGAAGACAGAGGCAATGCAACAGAGGAATACATTCGTAAACAAAGAATCGCGAAATTTCGATGAAATCGCCATGGTTAAGTCAAAATCTAGGGCGTTGAAGATTTACAGTAATCTAAAGAAGACGAAGCAACCGATTTCACCAGGAGGACGCATCTCAAGTTTTCTTAATTCAATCTTCACCGCAGGAACTCCGAAGAAACCAGGCAACTCCGAAGATCCAAAATCAAGACCAAAATCCGGCGAAACTTCGAGTTGCTCTTCTGCTACATCGTTTTCAAGATCATGTTTGAGGAATAATTCAGCATGTTCGAGCGAAAAATTGGGAAATGCCGACAGAAGAACGGTTCGATTGAATTCGGTGAGTGCAAGCATAGAAGAGGCTAAATTCCAAGTAAAGGATAATCCCCAAACAACAGCAGCCAGAATTGTTCCAACAGGTTATCAGAAAATCAAGAAGAAGAACGATTTACTGACGAGAAACTTTCACCATCTCGACAACGATCTCAACCAAGACGAAGATGAAAACGATAGAACAAGTTGTTCGAGTTCAGATCTCTTCGAACTAGATCACCTGACGGTAATGAGCCGCGATCGGTACCACGAAGAGCTGCCGGTGTATGAAACAACGACTCGTGTGGAAAGCAATCGGGCCATCCTCCATCGCTAATTATAATCAGGTTTCTTCTAACTTGTTAACTCCCATTTCTAATAGTATTATGATTGAGGCATATAATTTGTTATACTGACGACAATTGTGCTGCTGCAAATTCCTTTTCAATATTAAATTGTGGAAAGGGTAACTTTGATTGAGGGTAAGAAAGAATGAGATGTTTATGGACAACAATTCTTGTATTCAGTTTATGCTAGATTCTACTTCTTAGAGTAGTAAAGTATAGAATTAGTATTAATGTGTTTATATTATTGTAATATTGTGTAAAGGCTTATTGACCTGTCGTTTGATTTAGTTTTTTGTAGTTCATCATATATATATATATATAGTCATAATAGTTTCTGTGTGACATTATGTGTATCTTTACCATTTTCTTAAGATAAATACTCTTATTCATAAGGCGGCAAGACCATCTTAAGAATATATGTGGCACTATTTGGTGTCACAAAATTTTTCCACCGCAATGATGAATGAGAGTTAAATTTTGATGGAATAGACAATTAAAGGAAAGAAAGAAGAATTATGAGATTGGAGCAAAATGAGAGACAAAGAAAGAGAATGTGATGGTAAAGGCAAAGCCAAAGCCCAATGGGAACAGAGAAAGAGAAGATTTTCATTTATTTACTTTTTGGTCTTCAATTTCAAATTGCTTCCTTCTCCATCCTAATCAAACATCTTCTCTTTTTCTCCTTTTTCTTTTTCCCTTTTCCCCCAAAATTACCCTCTTCTCTCATTGCTTAATTATGCACAATTCCATTACCCTCTCACGAAAAAAAAAAAAAGAAAAAAAAAAGCACATTGTCTTTGATTTTTGTAAGGATTATAATTCTTGGGGAAGATTAAAGCCTTCCACCTATAAAAAAAATGTATACCCATTGATTAATGCATTATTTTTTGAATAAAATTTACGAACTTGTCACTGTGTATTTTGTGCGAACTTGTCGCTGTGTATTTTGTGCATAGCATACTTATCGACACATGTGAGTATAATATTGTGACATACAAACACATCAAAATGTATTTTGTATATTTATAAAAGGATGGTAAATACATATTGACAGTTGGTGGAGTTTTTTTTTTTGAGTTACAACAATTAGGGTGGAAGATTTGAACCTAAAACCTCTTCGTCATCAGATTTACACTGATGCCACGAGGTATAATTCTTGTTGGTGACACCATGGTAGAGTTGGTTATTTGAATTATTAGTCTAAAAATGTGATACAACTGCCAACAAGATGATAGCTTCATTGCTTATGATTAGATCACATATTCGAATTCCTTCACTCTCAAATATTGTGTATGTTACAACCCAATTTAATTTTAGATAGAATAGTGATTTATTATTGTTTTAAATATGGCTTGCCATTAATTATTACTTAGGACAAAAAGTGAAGTAGAGTGATTTCATGTACCTCAACTAACATAAAATTTGGTCATATATTCAAATTCTTATCTAAAAAAAAAGTGAACATGCCATATTTTGTTTTATATAAAAAAAAAAAGTGTTAACTTTTTTTTTTTAATTCAACTAACAATTAGAGTTGAATAAATTCAAACCATGACCTGTGGGCTAATCTAAACTCTAATTGATATTAATACTATACTAGTTTTATTTTTTGTCTTTTATTTTAAAATTTAAAATAAGTTCATCTGATGATCTATACTATACTATACTAAATTTGTTATATAAACAATAATTAATAATATAACATTGATTTTCTTTAAAGGTTTTAACTTTTATTTACAAACATTCAGTTTTTTTTTCCTTTTTTTAAAATATCATATTTCATCTGATGATCTAAATATGACATGTAACAATTAATAGAATGACATCGATTTCCTTCAACTTTTTACATGTAAAATTATATAAACCTCCAATTTTGTTAAATATCATTTTCATCCTTCTAGTAATAATGATGATCTAAAATTGACATGTAAATAACAATTAATATTGCAACATTTTTTTTCTTAATTTCAACAATATTAGAGGTTTTATTTTGTTATCTCAACTCTAGTTGATATTAATATTATACTATTTATTTTTGGGACCGTCCAACCAAAAACAGCCAAAAAGAGAGTAAAAAGAAAATTGCATATAAGAGGCGGTGGATTCCAAGCTTCTCCTCTCATCTACACTAATTCCACAAACATGTAGGATATTATTAAAAATAAAATAAAAGGGACAAAAAAAAAAAAAAAAATCAAATTTCAATAATCTAAAAAAAACAAAAACAAATTCCAATGATTGGTTTGCATAAATTAAAATGACAACCAATCGTCATTCCCAATTGATTCATGTATTATATAAATAATTAGTTTAGCTTAGATGAAGATTCAAATACCCGATCCAAAACAAGATGAATCCAATTAGACTTATTTTAAGTGAACAGAAATTAGATGACAGCAACATTGTTATAAAATAGACGTGATGTTTTTCTTATTGTCAATGGGAAATCAAAGTTTATGACAAAGTGAGCAAAGTTTTATATAATAGAGAGAAATGAAAAAATTTACAATTTAATTAAAAGAAATGTAATTTATCCATCCTAAAGAGCAAAGTTTTTTTTTTTAACAATATTAATTAGCCATTTAGTCCAACATCAACTACAATAAATTCAATTCAACACTATAGTTACAAGTTCGATCTTGAAAATCAGTATTTGATTCTTGTTTATTTTAGAATAATAGAATCTTCTATATAGAGTTTGTGAGATATCGTCCTCTAATTTGTACTTTTAAAAAAACTTATAATAAATTCAATAATTTTGTAAGTTTAAAGATGAAGTTAAATTTAAGGTTATGTAATGTCAATATTTCTTTATTATGTTGAAAAGAGTGTTCATCTCTTCCTTATGCCAACCGGTAAAAAATAAAGTTTTTTTTTCTTTAACTTTATTAGATAAATTTACAAAATAATTATAAATATAGTCACTTTTAAAAAGAAATTAACAACTATAGTAATATGTATTAAGAATAACTTCTATTAATAATACAGTATTAAACTGTATTAACAACTATAAATGTAAATATTTTTTAAATATAATTATTTTGTTAGAATAGTTTATCCATTACAATTTTTCTCTTTTTAGTACAAGTTGAGAAAGGAAACCACGTTCTCAAATAAATTAGAACCAAAAACTAATTTTTAAAATTGAATTTATGATCATATGTTGAACTGAAATACTAGCCAACAATGAAATTATTATGCTACCTACGTCTTCTTCGTATATTCAAATCTAAAAGGATTCTAAAAAAACAAAATTAAGAGATTGTGGTCCAGCCAGTAGAATAACAATTTGGCTTGTGCCTTGCGAGTTAGAAACAAGAATCTAAGATCGGAGATCCCTAGGCAAAGTTTTTGTGTCATTTGATCATCACGAACTTGTCCTTTTCTTCTACAAAGTGAGAGATGACATCAATCACATGGTAACCAATCTTCTTATTGCAATTTTCCCTGACTTTTAACTTTATTTGTTTTATGTCTTTTTGTTCCTAATGATCCTTTTTTTTCTTTTATTTTTTCCTTCAAAGTAATTTCGACCCTTGAAGATGGCGGGAGTTATACATCCTTTTGAAAAAGATTGGACGTCAAGTGTTTGATAAAATGCCCCATCCAAGTATTTAGCGTCAATCAAGTTCATTTGAGAAAAGAACGTTAGGTGTTTGATGAAATGTCCCATTAAGTGTTTATCGCCACATGAATGAGAATACGAAATATAATAGGCATAAGAATAATGATTTGTGTTTAGGATAAAGATAATGATTATGATCAACTTTTATCTGTATGAAAATCATCTATTTGGAGTGGAGAGAATGATTATGAGATAAACAATAAATAATAGGAAAAGAATGAAAAGTGGTTATAGAAAAGCGAATAGTAGTTATAGAAGAAATGAATATTAATTATAGGGAAATGATCCTCAAAGACTCAAACGTAGGTAAGAGAATTATTTTCCCATAATCATTTTCATTCTACTTGCCTCAAACATTGTCTCGAAGTTTTTGAAAAACAAAGCGTTAACTTCATGGACATCATTGGCATCAACGTTTCTCCCTCATTGTGCAGGCAAGAGTTAGAAAGGGACTTCATTTCACCTTTCTTCTTTTGTTATCATATGAAATTGAAGGCGTTATGTACAATAAATCTGCCCAAAATGTCATCTTCAATCACTAGAAGGCAAAAATTACAGCTCAATATAAGGGACTTGAAAAGTTTATCTAGGTTTCCCTCGCTCTTTCAACCCCACAATGAACAATGTGAGAAAGGAAAAAAGCCAGCCGAGCAGACCAAACCCATCGGTGTCTCAGAATTCATCTAAGGTGAATTTCCAACTTGATAGAAACTCCCAATCTCGCAGGTATTCTCCAAGATTGTGTGACTGCGTAGGGATGGGATCAAACGTCTCGAAATCTCGACAACAACGCTCGTCTGTGATGCTGGAATTGAAGGTACTTATCTTCTTATTAGATAGCTGATTTTGGCTTATACTTCTATTTAGCTGCAAGTTTGCAAGAAATTAACATGTTTGCAAGTTTGTCTGTGTTGTTAACATGGCTTTTAAGATGATTGAAAACAAGTTGAAACTTGAGTGTTTTTTAGAGTGATCTGGTAAATAGTAAAAGGTGTATAATTTTGAGTACAACAAATGTGGGTGGAGTCTTGAACCTTCAATCTCAAGGGAAAGAGCAAATGCCCATGTTGGCTTGTAAAAGGTATATAATGGCAAGTCATTTTGAGGTTGTTCTATATCCTTAAAAGTGCTTTTGAAGCACTTCTTAAATTGATTACTTGGGTTAAAAATATTCTACATGTGCTTTCTCATAAAGCTCTCTTCAGGGTGTCTCCAAGTGAGGTTGCTAGAGGCTTGGGGTGCAACCTCATTGGTAAAAATTTGGAGACTTTAAGGTATGCTTTTTTGGAGGTTTTAGGTTCTTAACATGTAGTGGTACGACTTAGTTTAATTATAAAATTCCTTATTATCTCTCATGTTTGGGCCTTAGGTGGGCGCAGGTGCCCCCGAATATGTAGTGATACGAAACTCTGATTCCCAGTTATAAAAAAAAGCAAAAACAGGGTTTTCTTTGTCTTTCTTTCAAAGCACCCTATGTTTAACAGGAAAGGGAAGTCTTTTTGGGTCATAGTAAAAGCACTCCTAGTCCTAGCTATAAAGATTGGCCTTGATCCCATTTTGGATTTGTAAGCAGTCCAATGTCCTATAAAGGGCTCAAGATAGTATGGAGATTCATCTCAAAATTAATTGTCAAACAAGAATTGAGAGGAGTAGTTCACCTTACTTATAAAGGTTGTGACGGCTCCTCACGTTTTCAATGTGGGATTCGGATTCTAAACTTTGAGAAGGATGAGCACAATGACCCCCTTTTTCTTTTTCTTTTTTCTGTGGCTTTGAAGGTGGTAGAATTGGAGAGGGAGCTGCTGAAGCAGAAAGAAATCCAACACATCTTTAAGAAGAGGATGGATAGAGCACATGAATCTCTCAAGTGCTTTCTTCAGAAAGCCCAGGACCATGGATTCTTGCACCTCATAATTGGGAACAGAGACAACGGCGATGGCGATGGCAGTCCAAATTGCATCCAAAGCGACGACTCCAGCCCGGCAACACCCTCCACAGGCCATCTGCTAGCGGACCTACAGCCACTCATCGAGCAGGCCAAGCTCCATGGATGGTACATCGAGCCACATGAGGTCTCTCTCTAACTTATTATAGCTTTGATCTAAATATACGTTATATTATAAATGAAACCTTCAAATTTAGATTGTTGTATGGTATCTGTTTAATTTCTAAACTGAAAAAAGGAACGGCATCGTTTAACTTGTAATTTTTATTCTATTAGAATGATGGCATGAGTATGACATGCCTATTGAACAAATAAATATCTGAAAAAAGTTATGGCATGAAAGGAAGAGTTGACTATAATGATGGGCTAGGATAGATGTCAAAATGGTCTTAAAAAATTAAAAAGTTATGAGTATAATTTATGATCATTTACTTAAAAATTATTTTTTTATAATTTTTTTTTATATCTATGTCTCGTAAGAATAATTGAAATATACGTAAGTTGATACAAACACTCACAAATATAGAAAAAATGCATGAAAGAATTAAATTGAATGACATAGCTATTAATTTCTTTTTTAAAAAATAAGTTGTTTAAAAAAGAAGGTATATTGCACTATGTCACTTAATTATATCTAGTTAGGTAGATGTTCAATTTCTTCTACCGTGCCTTTCACAAAGTGTCCTATTAGTCAACGTTTGTCTAATAGTTAGGATGGTTACACGGAAACTAATTGGCAAAAAGAGGATTAACTCATATCTCTTTTATATTATTATGAGGTCACCACTCTTTCCGGTGTGGGATCCTTAACATAACAATTCATGAGTGAAACTTTTAAAAGTTACAAACTTATAACATTATATAATGAAAGTCTACACGCAAGTTTATAATCTAACCTTAAATCTAATAAAATCATGAATTGAAATGAGACAGATTGAACTGAGGGAGAAGATAGGACAAGGGACAACAGCCAATATCTACAAAGCAACATGGCGAGGTCTCGACGTAGCAGTGAAATGCCTAAACCAAGACTTCTTCTGCTCGAACGAGAGTGGAGTATCTTACTTCGCGCAGGAGCTAGAGACTCTCTGTCGACAGCGCCACCGGTTCGTGCTGCAACTGATGGGAGCATGTCTCCAGCCACCAGGTTGCGGGTGGGTCGTGACCGAGTTTTTAAGGATGACGCTGCAGGAGTGGCTACACGGGCCAGGGAAGAGGCAGAAACAGAGGGAAATTCCTCTGCCTCCATTCCAAGAAAGGTTGTTGAAGGCACTTGAAATATCTCAAGGGATGCAGTATCTTCACGAACAGAAGCCTCGAGTTATTCATCGCGATTTGAAGCCGAGCAACATTTTCTTGGATGATGCTTTGCACGTGAGAGTTGCTGATTTCGGCCATGCTCGGTTTCTCTACGACAGTGAGATGGCTCTCACTGGAGAAACAGGCAAGCTTTGTTACTGTATTTAATCTTTTGTTCATATGGCAATGCAGGGTTATATACTGATATGAATTTCGGCATGTTATCGAGCAGGAACGTACGTTTATATGGCGCCAGAGGTGATTCGTTGCCAGCCTTATACTGAAAAGAGCGATGTTTATAGCTTTGGTATCATATTAAACGAACTTATAACAGGAAAATATCCTTACATTGAGATAGATTATTCTCCCTTGAAGGTATATTTGTTATATACCCATCCTAGATTTATCCAGATTTTATTGGTTTTTGGCAGTCATATATTCACATCATTTTCTTTTTTATATTCATGAGTATCTCGGCAACTTACGTACCTTAACTATTTTCACAAGATATGATGTCTAACCTTACAATATTTGGATTTCAACAAAATCTATAAAAAAAATTATTTTCTAAATAGATAGACATCATGAATTAAACTCATAAACTTTTAGATCTCGAAGATGCTCTTTAGCCACAAGGCTCACCCATATGATTATAGTTGCAATCCTGTGTTGGATCAACTGATCTTAAAATCATTTTCTAAAAAGTATAATACATCTAAATTAAGGCGTGCTTCAAAACTATTACTATGAATAATTAACCCATGCTTTAAAATTAAACGTATGTAATTCATGAATTAGTGGTCTGTTCGATACTTTCCAATTGTAATTTTTTTTTTCCAAAATTAATCTGGTTAAACAAGTCTTCTATAATGTTGTTCTTTGTTGAATAATATAATTTTGGTATAACAAGTCTTGCAATGGTTTTTTAACAACTAAAAGGTTAGTTGAGATGTAATGAACCATTTTACGGGTACTAATTTAAGAATTAATTTCTTTTAAGTTATCTTATCTACCAAATATAATAAAGTTAAACAGTTATTCTACGAAAATAGTCGAGGCAAGCAGTAAGTTAACTCAACACTCATGAATATTTAAAAAAACTATTTTAAACGCTACTAAATTTTGAGAAGTCTTGTCCATTTAGTTCTTTTAACCATATTTTCCAAACAAATTAGATAACAATTTTTTTTATTTGAATTTATAAATTTCAAATCTATAATTTTTTGGTTATCAAATTCATTTATCATATCAATTGAGTTCAACTTTTATTGGTAACTAGATTAAAAAAAAAAAAAAAAAAACCTTAAAGTTATATTAACTTATATTTCAATTGACATTTACAAACAACTTGTGAGTTAGTTCACAAACTTTTTGTGTTAGTTTGATTGATCACATATGAGCATTAAAAATAATTTAAAATATATAAACTAATAAAGCACGTAAATAAGTGAAAATCTTTGAAAATAGAAAGAAGAAAACAAAATGTTAGATAAATGGAATGGTGTGTGTTTTTGTGAACAGATTGCCATGGAAGTTGGAGAAGGCAACCTGAGACCGGAGCTCCCGGTGGACGAGAATGAGGATTTAAAAGAGCTTACAGATTTGATATGCTCATGTTGGAATGAAAATGCTTCCATTAGACCATCTTTCGCAGCAATAACCGGTTGTTTGAGAAAAATTCAAAACTAGCCTTTTCAATTCAAATTTAAAATAATTTGTGTGTGTATGTATATATATAAAAAAATATATTATTTGATATGTTGTGGTTTTTTTTCTTCGTTTGACTATATGTATTGTATGTCGTTTTTATTAAAATATTAATAATCATTCCATTTCTATGTACTTTAAAAAAATAATAATAAATAAATCGGTTCTAATTTCATCTTCTAAGGAATTGTGTTTATTTATTTTTTTAATTTACTTTAAAGATGTTTGTAACAACTAACTATTAGACAATAAAATATTTCTTATTTTCATAAGATTAATTTTAAATATGTCCTACAAAATGGGTTAGTGACGAGTTGATTTTTTTGTTTGGTAGTAATCTAGTTCAACACCACAGTCACCAAAAATCGATATTTGATTCTTATTTATTTAAAAATAATAGTACTCTTTGTATAAGGTTTGTGATTCTCCTTTCTCAATTTGTACTAAAAAAATTTAAGTATACCCTAACATATGTTTGTAATATAATATAATTTTTTTTTTTTTTTTTTTTTTTAAACTTAGATCAAGTTAATGCTGACGTTCAAATGATTTGCTAACAAAAGATAAACATAACTACTAAGGGTAAGAAGGTTACAAATTCTATGGTAGAGATTGAAAGGATAATGGGAGAGAGAGAATTTATTGGAGAAGCAAAGGCTGATTTAAGAGCAATACTTAGGTAAGGGTGGGTAAGTATTTTGAAAATACTTACTCATCCTTAAAACTACACATTTTTACTTTTTGCATTTCTCTCTCCATCAATCAAAATCAAATTTTTTTTTTTTAAGTAAAAATATGTAACTCTAAAGTGGATAAATATTTCCAAAATACAAAAGTATTTCCAAAATACTTACCCACTCTTACCTAAGTATTACGCCTGATTTAATGAGAGATATGGTAGGATTGGAAACTGTTTTTATGGAGAAGGTGGCTGTTATAACAATGGTGGATTTGGAGAAAGGTGGAGAGAGGGAATTTGTTGAGGAGAAATTAAATTCCTTTTCTATGGGTCTCAACTTAATGACCAATGAAGAGTCAACTATAGTGCAACTTTAAACAAGGTGCTTGCATTGGAAAAATTAGGCAGACTTTATCTTTAGAGAATGTGACATTTCATAAAATTGTTTGGAGGATATACATCTCTAAGGTGGTGTCAACCCCATGCTCTTTTTTGGCTATCCCTCATGTTCAGCAATGCCAATATTCATGATTTTCTTCTTTTGGTTGTTTAATGAATGGTGTCATTCTTTGGACTATCTAAAATTTTTAAAAAGTTGAGATACTTTCTAGGCCTTGGTTTGTCACGGTTATTTTTATTTATAATTTTGTTCGAGCCTCAGTTGTTGGGATTAGCTTCAATAAGGTCATGTTTTGTAGTTTTTATTTGTTTCGGTCTATGGAGAAGCTAGTTGATAAAGAATTTCTTATTGATGCGTTATTTGAGTGTTACTTTCGATGGAGTCTTCGTTCTTCTAAGGTTTTGAAACTCTTGTCTTTTACTTTGAAGGGTTTTTGTTCCTCAGTGGTCACTATGTTATTAGGATTAACCCTTAAAATCTTTTTAACGTCAACTTCTATTATTGTAGTGACTATTTGTTACCGGTCTTTTACTTTAGGATCTACCATTCCTTTATGCAATTTGACCGAATCGAAAGGTATCTTGTATGCTTCTTTAAGTTCTTTACTTCATAGCTTTTTTTCTTTTAGTTGGCCATGGTCCGAGATGTGGGCTGGGTCGAACTCAAAATGTTTGTGTAAGTTTTGGTTTCTATTTTAATGAAGCAGTTTGAATTTAAAAAAAAAAAATTAATAATAATATCTATCCTTTCAAAAAAAACAAAAGATAATATTTATTTTAATGTTCATTATGAAAATGAAAATAAAAATAAGAGGAAGATTATAAAAAAAAAATAAAAAAATAATAATAATAATAACAGGAACCATCTATATTTGTATATTAGAATGTAAAAAAATAATTTTAAAAAAAAAAAAAAAAAAAAAAAAAAGAAGAAGACAGCGGGCACCGCCACGCAGACACGGCTCATGTTTTTATAGCGACGTTTCTTTTTCTCCTCTGTTCATCCAAATATATATATATTATAACCCACGATCTCCACACCACTTATTCCTCTGGAAATTTAAAAAATACAAATTTCATTTATTGTAAAACCCTCCCTTTTAATTACGATCTCATGTCTCTCTCGTTTAACAAAATGATTATATCAACAAAAATACATATATGTGGTGTAACAAAATTTCGGTCCAATCCAAATGGGTTTTTAACCATTTTCATTTTCGCTGTTTTTTAAGAATAAATTTCCATTTTTGTTGGCGAGTACTTATTATGGCCAGTGATCAGAGAAAATTTGTTCTTTGAGTTGGGCGACTCTCTTCCCCATGCCCTTTTCTTGTAGACCCTTCTGCTTTCTCATTCCGTCGTTTTCCTTTTTCTCATTTGACTTCATTTTCATTCCTTTCTCTTTGTTTTTGCTGAAACTAAGTGGGTTTCTGTTCTTAACCATTGTTTCTGCTTGTGGGTCTTGCTTTGCATTCAAGATTTTCGCACCGCCTCTGCTTCTTTCTGGTAATTTTTCCTTTGCACAATATGGGTTTCTCTCTGTGGGTCTTTTTCGATTCAATGGTAGCTGAGGTTTTCTCTCTTAAGCTCTGTGATTATGATTCTGTCTTGGTTTGTAGTTTGAAACCCCATTTAGTCTGTTTAGAGCTAGGTTTGGATTTTGATTGTCTTGGTTTGTAGTTTGTAACCCCATTTTGTATATGTTTAGAGATAGGTTTGGATTCTGATTGTGTCTTTGTTTGTTGTTTGTAATTCCATTTTGTATATGTTTAGAGCTAGGTTTGGATTCTGATTGTGTCCTTGTTTGTAGCTTGTAATCCAATTTTGTATATGTTTAGAGCTAGGTTTGGATTCTGATTGTGTCTTTGTTTGTAGTTTGTAACCCCATTTCGTCTGTTTAGAGCTAGGCCTGAATTCTGATGGATGTGAATGCGAATAGACCTTTGAAACCTGTTCGAAGAAGTTCGTCTCAGAAGGAAAGTGAAAATGGAAGTCAAGTAGTTGTTGAAATTTGCAGGGTTGTGTCTTCTTCAGAAAAAGAAACCAGAGATGGAATTTGCTATTCTGCTCCGAAGCATAACAGAGTCGAATCACTGACGAAAGAGCCTATGGATTCGAGCATTGGCTATGATTCACACCTCGCTCCGACTGCGAATAAGCCCCCAAAAATCCCCAGTTCGAATGGAACCCTCACGCCTAGAAAATCTCTCAAAAGATCAGTGCTGTCGAAACCCAAATCCAGATTTGGGGAACAGCCCTGTTTCATGGATTCAGATCTGTTTGAGGAGAATCAATTGTCGACAAGGGACCAAATTGGTGCAACTTCGTCCAGAAGCTTTGCTCACAACACCCCGAAGGAACAACATGAGGAAGAAGACGGTGAGGAAATCTACAAGACAGAGCATTTGAAGAGGCACAAGAAAGTGAAGGTAATGACAGTGGTTAAGTGGGTTGGTGTTTTTTGCATCATTGGTTGCTTGGTGGCTAGCTTGACCGTTAACCGTTTGAAGAATGGCGTACTCTGGGGTTTACGGGTTTGGAAATGGTGTTTGCTTGCTACTGTCATTTTGTGTGGAATGATAATTACTAATTGGGTTATGAATGTGGTTGTGTTTTTGATTGAGAGGAACTTTTTGCTTAAGAAAAAAGTGTTTTATTTTGTCCATGGGTTGAAGAAAAGTGTCCAAGTAACCCTTTGGTTGACATTGGTTCTTGTCACGTGGGTGCTGTTGTTCGATCAAAGTAGCCGTAGGATTTCGAGATCGAGGAAAACTCAAAATATTTTGGATGCTGTTACATGGACTCTGGCTACCCTTCTAATAGGGGCATTTTTGTGGTTGGTCAAGACATTGTTGTTGAAAATACTGGCCTCCAAGTTTCATATGAACCGGTTTTTCGACAGAATTCAGGAATCTATTTTTCATCATCACGTTCTACAAACCCTCTTGAACCCTTCATCAATTGGTATGGCTGAAAGTACTGCCGCGTCCAGCAGTGGCCGATTGAGTTTTAAGGGTAAAAAAGCAGATCATAAAAAGGTGATTGAAATGGGAAAGATTCACCAGCTGAAGCGAGAGAAGGTTTCAGCTTGGACTATGAAGGTGTTGGTCGATGCAGTTACAAGTTCAGAGATGTCAATCTCACAACTACTCGATGAAAGTTACGAAAATGTTGCTGATGGTGAGATCACCGATGAGATGGAAGTTGCCAGAAATGCTGCCTACAAGATATTCAACAATATTGCTCTTCCTGGAAACAAGTGAGAAACTTTCCTATTTGCTTGTGATCATTTGTTGAAACTCATGTTAATATTTTACCCTCTCTTTTGGTAGGTTCATAGAGGAAGAAGATCTGCTGAATGTCATGATCAAAGAAGAGGTTTGTCTTGTGTTACCGCTCTTTGAGGTAGATGAGACAAGGAGGATAGATATGAAAGCTCTAACAAAATGGGTGGTGAGACCTTTTATTTATTATTTATCTTTATTTGTAGTTAGTCATCAAGCCACTCAAACACAAGAGTGGAGTTCACTTAGACTTCATTTACTAAATGTGAATAGAAACGAGACATAATCAAAATCAAGATCCCCTTAAAATTAAGAATCAGGAAAATCCCTTATCAAATAGGATCCTTTGTAAGTCCTCAAGGAGTTGTTCAAGACTTGGCTTTAAAGGTGTGCTCCCCTCAAGGTCTTAGGTTCGAGACTCACCTGTGACATTAATTTGTAGATACCTTCCGTGTCTCCATTCTTTCGATGTCTTCCGGTGCTTGGTCTAAGGACGGACGTGGTTACCCTTGTTTAAAAAAAAAAAAAGATCTTTTGTATTGAAAAAAAACTCTAGCCATTGCTCACGCTTGTTCCTCCTCCTTTGGCGCCAAGGAGGAGGAAGGGATACTCCTCCCTGGCACCCTCAGTGCCAACGACTAGACTTTTGATGGCGTCATCTCCTTCACATTCTCCTCCATTGATACCATCGAGTCGTGTCTCCACTTGTTACCAATGCACACTCTCCCGACGATGACTCTCTCGCTTCGCCATACTCTTCCTTGCACTATCAACTGGAGGCTTGAGTGTCCTCTCCGATGACCATTCTTCCCTTTCCTCTTCGGCTTCCGTGTTTTCTTCCCATGTTTACTCCTTCGATGATGGTTAGACAACATTTTGAGGCGTTGTTCTCATGTTTCACCTCATTGTTGTCGTTTATCTTTTCTCCGTGTTTGCTTTCTCTAGTGTTTTTCCTCTTATTTGATTCAGTTCCCCTCTTGGAAAACTCATCCACCAACATTACCAATGCGACTTAGCATTTCGATGTTGATCGTGACGTGAGAATGGGTCGCTCTCCTCTTCAATAACTCATCTTCCGTTCACACTTTACAGACGCTTCCAATGGCAACGACTTGGGAACTCGTGTAAATCGTGATGTGAGCACCGATGACACCCTATTCTCTGGCATTATGTCTCAGTCGAGTGTTTATCCTTTTTGCATTAGGTTTTTCCTGTCACAGCAGATTGTATACAGCAACAACACTTGCATCTTGTTTCTCTTCACGGACCATTATCTATGATTTGAGGGAAAGACTTGGGGAACTCTCTGGAACAAGCAAGATTCTTCAGCACCTTTCATGTGTTCCATCCTCTTTGTTGAGAGCTCTCTCGATTTTATTGGTCTATAGGTTTGTTATTTAAAGATTTTCCCTTTGTAATAGCCCTCAGATTGGCCTTTGTTTTATTCAGTTTGCTTTATTCGGCTCTTATGCTTGTTTCAATAGGTTATTTGTAACACTTTCAATCATCAATCAAATGGTTTTGTTTCTTATAAAAAAAATGAGAATTGTTCGCATTTGGTCGTTCGTATAGGCAAACAAAGTCTTGGAACTTAATAAATGCGTAGAATTCTCTGGGTTGACACTTCTGAGAATACATGATTGCAGACCTTGTCTGTGACCTCCATAGCACACAAAGTTATGATTGACCATTTAATTTTTTGAATTGTTTTTTGATAGTCAAAGTGTCCCGTTAATATTCTAAGGCATGTAGTAACTTCTCTTCCGTGCAGCTGAAGGTTTATGAAGAGAGGAAAACACTAGCACATGCCTTGAAAGATACCAAAACAGCAGTGAAGCAGTTGAATAGTTTAGTAACAGCAGTTCTTATAATAGTAACAGCTGTTATTTGGCTTCTGTTGATGGAAATTGCTACGACCAAAGTACTCGTCTTTCTTCTATCTCAACTTGCAGTGGCAGCTTTCATGTTCGGAAACACTTGCAAGACTGCATTCGAAGCTCTAATCTTCGTGTTTGTTATGCATCCATTTGATGTCGGTGACCGTTGTTCTGTCGATGGTGTCCCGGTAATCCCTCATACCTTTCACTCATCAAAGTCTCTTATTTCTTCCCTATTTGACTTGTAGCAATCTGCAGTTGTTGGTTGAAGAAATGAACATCTTGACAACAGTCTTCTTGAAACTCAACAATGAGAAGGTGTACTATCCCAACTCAGTTTTGGCAACCAAGGCCATCACTAATTACTACAGAAGTCCAGACATGTGCGACATGATAGAGTTCTCGATCGGTTTCACAACGCCACTGGAGAAGATTGGGGCAATGAAAGAGAAAATAAAGAGGTGGGTGTTGAAGTAAAACAAATAATGAAAGATTTCAAATGAGTCTTTACAGAAAATCATTATTTTGCAATGCAATCCTTACTGATGTTTTCTGCAATGGGTTTTCCCAGGTATTTGGAGAAGACTCCACAACACTGGCATCCAAATCATAATATCGTGGTGAAGGAGATTGAAGACGTGAATAAGATAAAGATCGCTCTTAATACAAACCATACCATGAATTTTCAAGATTGGATTGAGAAGAACCGACGAAGAACCGAGCTGGTGATGGAGCTAAAGAAGATTTTTGAAGAACTGAATATCAACTACAATCTTTTGCCTCAAACAGTTCATCTCTTCCCGGCCCAGGGGTTTTGAAGACGCTCTTGGATTTGAGTCTGCTTCTGATAGTTCAGGAATGAAATGGTTAGCTTCTTTTAGATGCTTTATTAGCTTAGTTTAGTTAGAGACACTAGTAGTATTTTACTAACAAAATGGTATATTAGTATCAGTTTAGTCTACCTGATGTCATGGGTTCGAACTTTCAAATCCTACTAAAAAAATGGTGTTTAATTAAAAAAACAAACACGAATTATGGATGTAAACATTGAAATAGGAAACATTGTTAGAATTGGAAACTTTTTAAGGGAATTTGTTAGTTATTAAAATTTGATTGTTAGAATTGGGAATTTTTAAAGGGAATTATAGTGGTCATAAGTTTAGCAAAGATCCAAGTTTATATTTAAAAATAAATAAATATTACAGTGCAAAATTATTTTTGAAGAATATACGTTCTTTAAAACTTCTAATGCAAAATATGAAAATTTTTAATTTGATGAAAGACTAGTTTTAAATTTCTTGATTTCACTTCTATCAATTTCATAACGTGATTAAATCAATTTTTGGTTGCAGATTTTTTTTTTTTTTTACTCATGAAAAATCCCTATATCCACTATTCTTGAAAACAACCCCACCAAAGATTGTAGCCGTAGCAAACAATATCTTTGTCCAATTAAAATTCTTTTTTCCCTTTATTTTGGTTTGGTTAGAGTATTTTACCGTATAAAATCGTCTAGTGGCTTGCCCCACCTATTTTCACCTTTGCACCAAAAAAAAAAAAAAAAAAAAAAAAACTACAACCGGATATAACCGGTATCAAAGACAGTTTTCTTCGTTTTCCGGTAATCAATGTACAATGGTAGATGAGGCATTGAATGAAATATTAAATGTCAAGTCATATTCAAACTATTATTTCTTTATTACAAATTTAATAATGCATTTATTCCCTCAACCACATTTCACATGAATGAATTAAGATTGGATAAAGATATAACAAGGAATATCTAGTTGTTATATTACACACAAAAAAGAAAAAAGAAAAAACTAAAGAATAAAGTAATGAAATAAGGAAGGCTTAGCTTTTTGTATTGTGATGGCTGAAAAAAGGGTGTTGAACATGACCTAGAAATCTGAATGATAAAGACACACTAAGCTTGAATGATTAATTGGAGTTCTGCACAGTGGGCATTCAAGTTTTTCATTGCACCATTCCATTATGCAGTTCCTGTTTATATTTAAAAAGGTGAACCCGATTTAACCGAAGAAGAGAAAGTGAACAACAGCACAACTCAACTCAACTCGTATAAAATGTGAATTTATGATAAAAAAATAAAGTCATAAGTTCAAATCATCGACTCTAATTATTGTTGAACTAAAAAAACGAGAGAGAAATTGTGAGATGACAAAGAAAGTACCAGCAGAATACATGGCCACAAGGTGTCGCTGTTGGGCGTTGGCAATTACTCAGACACAGCGTGCATTTGCTTATACCACTGCTTGTATCATTAGACAGCACATAAAAAAAAGTAGGCCATATCTTTTCAATATATTCTCTTATGTTCTTTGTTTCTTCCAAATATACTCACTACAAACTATTCATACCAAATTACCTCTAGTTCCAGTGTTATGTTTAAGTCACAAAAAAACCTAGTTTAGGTCTCGTTTTGTAACTATTTTATTCCAGCTCGAGAGTCTCATTATTTTGTTGTATTAGGGTCCGTTTATCCACATTTAAACTATTCTTATAAGGAAATCATCTGATTCTATCATATTTGATTGCCGAAAAAATACATAGAAAATTAATCCGTAAGAGGACAATCACCATAAATTAAAACTCAACACCACTTAAGTCTTTAATGCTCTCTTGACCGAGTTGAAAATTTTTAAAACTAAATGGTTACTAAACTTGATTTTATCATCTGTTTAACTTCCATGGACAGGCATAAACTACATGGAAAAAGATAATTAACCTTTACAACTCGTGACAAGTGTGATTCACTCTAATTAATCTCTTTAGTTTTTAACTTATTTCAGACATCCGTAGCGCTAACAAGAGGCATTAGCTAAGCAACATCAATATATTCTCATAACCAAAAGGTCATGGATTCGAATTTATAGTTGAACGTAAAAAAAAGTACTCCAAAATGAAGAGAAATTGAATATCCATACCTCAGAGTGCGAAGGATCAGAGGTCCAATTTCCAGCGTCAGCATCAACCGATTCTAAATTGCCTTCCTCATTTAAAATTGGCAGGCCACGACCTACCATAATAAAAGTAGACAGAATTAAAAACACATGTTCAGGAACAAAATTCAACTATAAACCTAGTACTGTCCACATGTGTAAAAATAAGTTAATATTTGTACATCCTGGGTAAACAATAAATTACTTAAATAGCTGAGAGCAGAAAAGACCCAAAACCTTCAGAAAGGATCTAGAATATGAAGGGCATATTAATAAATGTTTGAAGAGTTTATTAAAGTACTCAGTTATCAATAGAGGTCAATGAGTAAGAATATCTTGGTCATTTTGATTAAGGGGTGAGCTCAAGAATTAAAGGGTCTAAATACATATGACCACAGAAATTATTCAATGTGTTGGAATTTTTTTTTTTTTTTTTTTTTAACAACAAACTAATAAAATGAAGGGAAATTGTATGGAATAATCAGTTTTTGGAAAATAGTTACAAATATAGACAGTTTTTAAAGAATTAGCAAAAGTAATTTCACAATTATTATTAATTAATAATGATTTTCAATAATGGCAAATTTGCCCCCATCTAAAAATTAGGTTTCGGTAACTTTTGATTTGCAACCATGGGCGCCGGAATTTTAATACCCAAAGTCCATTGCCAAACTCCTCTGTTTCTCTTTTCAATTTCCAATGACTTCCGTAGGAATTCAATCTAGAGGAAATTGAATCGTCGATTCAAGAAATCAAGAAGTTCCATTTCAGCGAAGAATAGTTTCCAGCCGGTGAATCGGAGAAAAATCGACGATGAGATGATTCCACGCGATAAGCTAGACGAATGGATGAAGGAATCTGTTTTTGCCGTTTTACGCGGCGAGGCAGTGAGATTTGAGACGAAAAAGGCAGTGGAGGAATATCTATTAATTTGAGTAGTCTTCTTCAGCGAGAATCCATTGATTCCGGTGGG
>JBBMKA010000022.1:1728711-1742349 GCA_037833695.1 Sechiopsis laciniata | reverse complement strand
CCGATTTCTCAGTTAAAATATATATATATATATATATATATTTTGTTGTCACTAAAGTGGTAGACAATTTCTCTTTATAATAAGTAGAATTTTACATTACATTTGATATACCTTCTAACTCTACGACATTTTAATGTCAAAAAGATCTGTAAAAAATTATTTTTTAGATACTACCATAAATTGAATCCATAACTTTTTGAATTTCTAAGACCATCTTTGACCATTAGCTAAGTCAATGAAGTAGTATTTATGTGGTTGATTTTTAAAAGTAGAAAAACAAAAACTAAATAATTATAGCATGGAGCTTTAAAATATCAAAATTTTAAGCGTAGTAATTGATAGTTAAAATAATATATTCTTTCATGTACAAATATATTCATACCAAATTTTAAACTTAGCAATCTATCAGAGAGTGATATCAGAACTGGTTTGGAGCTGATATCAGTTGAAGATTAGCTGTTGTGTTTTATATGAAGAAGAAGAAGAAAAGTTACTGTGTAGTTATTAATTAGTTTAAGTTTAATTATTCTGCTGTTTACTTATTATTGGACCTTCTTTTTTGTTTAAGTTACAATAATTGTGGGTGGGGGCTGGAACCCGTGACCTCTTGGTCATTAGATATATGCTGATATCACTGAACTACTGTTTTTGTTAGCTAGTTGTTATTTGTTGGGTGTGTTAACCATTACCGGCATTAGTTTGTACTATTTAAAGTGTGAATTCACATGATTGAATATGAGATTCTAACTTCTCACGATATTAATATAGGATGAGAGATTCATGTGGTTATTGATCCCTTAAATTTCGATTCAAATGCAAAATGCTTAAAAATGTAAGCAGGTGTGGACTTCACTCAAGCGGGCATAAGTTTAGTGGATATTGGATCCCAAAAATTCAGATCCTACCCAAGCGAGTAAGTCAAAGCGGGTATTTCGGTTCATAAATTTGGATTTATTCTAAGATAGTCTATCCTATATGGCGTCAAGTTAAGGGGCATGTTAGAGATGTTCAGCTTGTGGCAATTATCTTAGATTGAAAAGGTGATGATTCTTCAACATTTTTATAAAAGATATGGATTACTCTCACCATTGTTAATTGATTTTGAGGTAAAACTTCATATATTTTCATCCTTCTTTTAACTCCATTAACCTTTGTTTCTCAACCCTCTCTGTTCAACACTGGATTAGGCATTTTGCTGACCACATTAATTCCTAATGAGGAATAATTGCATGCTGTCTTGGCAGCATGTAGCCGCCTACGTGGCAAAATCTAGGCCACTCTTTTAATTTTTTTTTTAAATGTTAAAAAAAAAAAAAAAAATCAAAGGCAGATTTTGCCAAGTAGGAGGCTGCATGCTGCCAAGGCAACATGCAATTATTTCTCATTCCTAATTTGTTCATTCTCTCTTTCCTTCTTGTAACTTTCATTCAGATCTTCGATTGTTTACCTCTCAATTGGTTGTGCGCTACACTGTGGCTCGAATTTGCTTGACATGTTTCCAAAACTACTCTCGAAGTAGAAATATGTTTGAAGGTTAGACAAACAATTGGGGTATGAAATGGGTGCGGCTGATTTTTCTGCATTAAGTTCGAAAGAATGACAGATCCACGATGCCGACCTTCTCTACTCTCATTTACCAACCTAATCTCATTTTACGGGTTAGGTTGGGTTCAAATAAATGAAATTTTCATTGGTTAGATTGATTTTTGAGTTGACTTAAAATTAATTTGGATTAATTTAGAAATATATCTTTTACATGTAACATAATTGTATGTGCGTATATTTGTTTTATTTTATTATTATTTTTAGACTTTATATTCTCCATAATATTTTTGTTGATTTTAATTATTTATTTATTTTATGGAAGTCGAATCATGTCATCTATTTTTTATTGATTTTAATTATCTATTTACTTTATTAAGTTAAATTATGTCATCTATTTTTATTGATTTTAATTATCTATTTGATTTGTAAAAGTTAAATGTATTTGTTATTGTAGTCTAGAGTTGGAATCTTCCATATGAACCATGAATGTAGAATTATGGTGGGTGACGTTTGATTGAGTATTTTGCATATTCAATTTTTGTATTAATTTCATTACATTAATATGATAATAGTTGGAGATTGTATTTTGTTTATGTATAGTGTATTACTAATTAAGATTTAATGGAATATGTTTTTATTTGAAATGTATTGATGAACCCGATATCTAATCCAACCTGAAATTATAAGGGTTAGGTTTGGTTAGATTGAATTGTCTCTTTAATTGAGTTGGGTTGAAAATATCACCAACTAAAGCCTCGTTTGATAATCATTTTGCTTTTAGTTTTTTGTTTTTAAAATTTAAGCCTACAACAATTATATTATCATATGTTTTTTCTTACTTGAATGTCTACATTTTACCTATATTTTTAGAAACCAAATCAAAATTTAGAAACAAAAAAAAAACTTTCAAAAACTTGTTTTTTTGTTTTTGAAATTTGATCAGTAGAAATGGACACATTGTAAGAAAGATGGATCACATTCTAAGAACTTTGAGTAAAAATAAACTTAATTTCAAATACCAAAAACTAAATGATTATCAAATGGAGCTTAAATTTTGAGTTGAGTCTAAAAAAATTTCTCTCAATTCATCTCAACCCATGTACACTCCTACCCCATTAGTAGTTGTGAAACTTTCTTGAAATGGCAAGGGTAATATCGTAATTTTAAATGAGTTTTTCAAGGAAATTACAAAGTTCATGGGTTTTTTTTTTTTTTTTTTTACTTAGCCGAACAATAAGTAACTGCAGGAAGTTATTGCTAGAGAAAATGACAAAGCCTATGACAGATTTTTAGAAAATAAATTATTTGAAGGAGATGTTTCATTGCACGTGCCCGCCCCCACATAGAATTACAATTCAAAGTTTACAAACATCATTGAAAACTCCTAATAGTTAAAAGAAGACACAATGATCGAAGTCTATGTACTAAGATTGTAATCTAACTAATCTAACCTAAATCTTACAAATTCAATAGATTGAAGCAACATAACATAAACAAAGCAACATGGCAGGGTCTCGATGTAACAGCGAAATGCCTAAACCACTTCTACTCGAACGAGTGCGGGGTATCCCACTGTCGGCAACACTACTGATTCGTGATGCAACTGGTGGGAGCACTCTCCAACCATCGAGGAAGAGGTAGAAAGAGAGAAAAATTCATCTGTCTCCATTTTAAGAGATGTCCGACTTTATCGTGATTTGAAGTCGAGCAATATTTTTTATGACACTTTGCGTGTTAGAGTTAATGATTTTGGCCATGCCCCATCACTTGGAAAACATGCAAGTTTTATTGCTGTTTTTAATCTTTTGAATGTTTGGCATTGCATGTGTTTTGGTATGTAATCAAGCACGAACGTGCTTCTATATGGCACCAGATGTGAATTAAAGTGAGCCTTATAATTTGAAATTAGCAATGTTTGTAGCGTTATTATCATATTAAACAAGCTTATATAATAGGAAAACAAAAATCCTTTTATTGAGATTGATTAGTCTCCCTTTAAACAATATTGTCAAGATTCTAATGTTTTCGATGCACAATTTGCACCAATTTATTATTATGCAATCCATTGTACTAAAAAAGTGGACCTTTATTTATTTAGAAATCTCTAAAAATAATAGCCTGATTAAGATATAGAAAATACTTCTAAAATTTAAAGCATCTAAATTAAGGTGTACTATTTTTTGTCAAGATTCTGTTGTTGGTCTGTTCTATTCTTTTAAAATAAAACTAGGAAAATAATGAGATATTGATCTTCTGTGTTATTTTTGGTCCTGTTGTTGGTCTGTTCTATTCTTTTTGTAATTCTAAAAATTGTTTGCCATATTTGTATATTTCGTTGAATAATAGAATTTTGATATTAATTATCGCTTGCAATTTTTATTTTCATTTTTTGAAAGTTTTAGAAAATGAGAAACATGGGCTTACTAAATAAATAAACTAATTACTTTGGGGAGAGTTATCCAACTTTTGAGTTATGGAATAAGAATGATTTAGGGTGCATAGTTGTCCGTTCTTCCTTTCTTTAGAATATTATAAAAAGTTACATTAATTAAAAAGTTGAGAAATTTGTTTTATTTATTTTAAATATATATTATTTTAAAATTTTGTAATATTAATCTCCATCTTTTATAAATATTTTTAAATTATCATTAAAGTAGAAACATTAGAATATCAAAAAAAATCAGCATATCTTAATACCATTTTCTTAGACATAATCCTAACAAGCATTCTAGTGACTACCATAATTTAATTGTTTTATTATATTTCATGGCTTAAGAGTTTTGATTAGAAAATAATTTAATTGCAAAATATAGTTATTTAAAACCTTTTTTTTTATTATATCTATGACTGTCAAGGTCAGTTTGCATGCACCTCAACTAATATCACAAAATATACCGTCTTACTGTACAACATTTGAATGTCAAGAAAGTCCGTAAAAAATTAATTTTTAGATAGGTAATCATCATAAATTAAACTCATCACCTTAAATACCTACAACATTTTTTTTACCACTAGACTACTTCATGGTTATAGTTATTTAAAACTCCCCAAATTGAACAGCCGAAATTATTTTAACTGATATTGTGTGAACAATGAAATGGAATAAAAAGATAAACAAGTATTAAAAATATTCCAAGCTTAACTTTAAAATTACTAAGAGGATATATTCCTATATTCTAAAATATCATCAATCCAAGGACTCTCCACAAACATACACATATTTTCCAGAATCTTTAAATTTTCAACTTCTAGAGATTACATAATAGACTAATTGACCAACAAACAATCCTAAATATTTATTATGTTTTCTTAATGTCGAAGCAATTTAAATGCTTGATTATAAACTACATTTAGTCATAGACTTTCATATAAGTAATGATTCATATTTAACAAGTTTTGGCATTGAATTTTTCCCTAATGTCTAAATGTTGTTGAATTTAAAAAATAAATAAATTCTTTGGCTACTGGATCATCATGTCATTTAAACCTATTTATCAAGGAAGAGAGTCAATTAAACATTATAATTTAAGAGTGATTTGTACTTTATTACAAAAAATAATAATTAAAATTAAAATTAAAAAAATAAATAAATAATAAAAAAAAAAAACTAGAAGAGACTAAATGTTGACGCAAATTTGAATTCTAACTCTTGACCTAATAATCTACTCATAATCATTTTTTTAACTCTACAACAACACCTACTTCGATCACATCCCCTTCATCCCACAATCGTAAAACGTAATATATATATATATATATATATATATATATATATAATTTAGAGTATTATCCATCATTAAATGATACCTTATTTTATTTTGCCACCAACACTACACTTATGAATTAATGCGGTATAACCATCCTGGATAATCTAACAATAAAAAATTTTAAGAAATCAAAAGGTTATAAGTTTAATCTAAGGTGGTTAATACTAAGAATTTTTTACATCTAAATGTCATAGAGTCAAGTGGTATATCTCGTAAAATTAGTCAAGGTGAGCGTAAGTTAACCCCAACATTCACCGATATGTATACATAAGAAATAATAAAAATCAATATCGTAACATTTTTCTACTCATCTTTGAAGCTATAACTTCAATGAATCTGTTCCTCATTCCTATACTCATAGTTGCAGCTTTGACTTTATTGGCATTGTTCCTTATTACCCTTTTTTCCTTTTAGACCCTTCTCATTCTCATTCTGCCATTATTCTTTTTGTCCACTCTTTTTAAATTAGTTTAAACGAAGTTGGTTTCTGTTCTTATGCATTGAAGAATTTCTCAGTTCCTCTGTTTTCTGGTAAGTTTTGCTCTAACAAAGTGAATTTCTTTATGTAAATGTTCTTGGATGAAAAGTTAGCTGAAGTTTTCTTTCTAAAACTTTATGATTCTGATTGTATCTTTCATTTGGTCTATTTAGAGATAGGTTTGGATTCTAATGGATTCGAACGGGAATAAACCTTCAAAACCCGTTCGAAGAAGTTCATCTCGAAATGAAGGTGAAAATGGAAGCCAAGTAGTAGTCGAAATCAGCAGTGTTGTGCCTTCTAAAGAAACCAGAGATGAAAATGGCTACTTGATACCAAACCAAACCAAAGAGCCAACAGATTCAAGCACTGCCTATGGCTACACACCGACTGCGAACAAGCCCCCAAAAATCCTCAGTTCAACTACAAAATCTCTCAAAAGATCATTCCTCTCGAAACCCAAATCCAGATTCGGAGAACAGCCATCCTACATGGATTCAGATACGTTTGAGGAGAATCATTCGCCGTTGAGAGATCAAACCGGTGCAGCTTCGTTTGTACACTCTGCTTCAAAAAAGGAACAACACGAGAAAGAAGAAGATGAGGAAATCTACCACACAGAGGAGTTGAAGAAAAGGAGGCACAAAAAAGTGAACGTAAAGACATTGATCAAATGGGTTGGAGTTTTTTGCATCATTGGTTGCTTGGTGGCAAGCTTGACTGTTAACCCTTTGAAGAATTGCTATCTTTGGGGTTTGAAGATTTGGAAATGGTGTTTGCTTGCAACTGTGACTTTGTGTGGAATGATAATAACTCATAAGGTTATGAATGTGATTGTGTTCTTGATTGAGAGGAACTTCTTGCTCAAGAAGAAAGTGTTTTACTTTGTTCATGGGTTGAAGAAGAGTGTCCGAGTCACCCTTTGGTTGACATTGGTTCTCGTTACGTGGTCGTTGTTCGATCGGAGTAGCCATCGGAATTTGAGATCAAAGACCACTCGGAAGATCTTGGATGTTGTTACATGGACACTGGTAACTCTTCTAATAGGGTCATTTTTGTGGTTGGTGAAGACATTGTTGTTGAAAATACTGGCGTCCAAGTTCCATATGAACCGATTTTTCGATAGAATTCAGGATTCTATTTTCCAACATCATGTTCTTCAAACCCTCTTGAGCAATCCATTAATGAGTATGACTGAAAGTACAGCTGGGTCAAAAAGGGGAAGATTGAGTTTCAAGGGTAAGAAATCAGATCATAAGAAGGTCATTGACATGGGAAAGATCGAACAGCTGAACCGAGAGAAGGTTTCAGCTTGGACAATGAAGGTGTTGGTCGATGCAATTACGAGTTCAGAGATGTCAATCTCGCAACTACTCGACGAAAGCTACTACGAAAATGTTGCTGATCGTCAGATCGCAGGTGATATGGAAGTTGCCCGATATGCTGCCTACAAGATCTTCAACAATATTGCTCTTCCTGGAAACAAGTGAGAAACTTTCTTTTTTGCTTGTGATCTTTAGTTGGAATTTATGTTAATATTTTACCCTTTCCTTTTTGGTAGGTTCATAGAGCCAGAGGATCTTCTGAAAGTCATGATCGAAGAAGAAGTTGAACTTGTGTTACCACTCTTTGGGGTAGATGAGACAAGGAAGATTGACAGAAAAGCTCTAACAAATTGGGTGGTGAGACCTTGTATCTACTATTTATCTTTAGTCGTATCGAGTCATCAACTCACTTTAACCATCATAGATTAGCCTAGTAGTCAAGAGGGCCTTAAAACTTAAAAGTTATGAGTTCAATCCATGGTGAGCATCTACCTAAGAATTAATTCCTGCGAATTTCCTTGTTAATTAATATTGTAGGCTTAGGCAGCTGTCACGTGAGAATAACTGAGATCTGCATAACCTAACTCGAACATTCACAAATATAAAGAAAATGGAGCTCATTTAGCCCCATTTGCTAAATGTGGAATTATTCTAAGACTTGTATTAAACAACAATAGAATCGTTCTCATTTGGGAAACGAACATGATAAACAAAGCCTATGGCCGAACACCAAATTATGGGTAGACAACGCCTTCGAACATAATAAACATGTAGAGCCTTCGAACATGATAAACACGTAGAATTCTCTTGGCCAAGACGTCTAGAAATACTTGATTGCAGGCAGTTTCTACGAATTCCAAAGTCCTCGTAGTTATGACCGAACACCAACTTTTCTAAAGTTTTTCAATAGTCAATGCGTCTCGAGTCTTGACAATGTTCGTAGGACTGTAGTAGCTTTGCTTTTTGCAGGTCAAGGTTTACCAAGAGAGGAAAACACTAGCACATGCCTTGAAAGACACTAAAACAGCCGTGAAGCAGTTGAATAACTTAGTATCAGTGCTTATTATAATAGCCACAGCTATTATTTGGCTTCTGTTGATGGAAATAGCGACAACCAAAGTACTTCTATTCCTTCTATCTCAATTTGCAGTGGCAGCTTTCATGTTTGGAAACACTTGCAAGACAATATTCGAAGCTCTAATCTTCGTGTTTGTTATGCACCCATTTGATGTCGGGGACCGTTGTTCTGTCGAAGGCGTCACGGTAATCTTCTTACCTTACGCTCATTGAAGTCTCTTGTTTCTTCTCTGTTTGACCTATGGCAATCTATGCAGATGTTGGTTGAAGAAATGAACATCTTGACAACAGTCTTCTTGAAACTCACCAATGAGAAGGTGTATTTTCCCAACTCAGTTTTGGCAACAAAGTCCATCACTAATTACTACAGAAGTCCAGACATGTTGGACATAATCGAATTCTCTATCGGTTTCACTACGCCACTCGAGAGGATCGGGGTCATGAAAGAGAGAATAAAGAGGTGGGTGAAAGTAAAACAAATAGTGAAGATTTCAAATGCATCTTTACGTATACATAGATTGTTTAGCAATGTGATCCTTACCGATGTTTTCTTCGACGGGTTCAGGTATTTGGAGAAGAATCCACAACACTGGCATCCAAAGCATAGTGTGGTAGTGAATGAGATTGAAAACGTGAATAAGATAAAGATGTTACTTTATGTGAACCACACCATGAATTTCCAAGATTGGGCTGAGAAGAATCGTCGAAGATCCGAGCTCGTGATGGAGCTGAAGACAATTTTCGAAGAACTGAATATCAGCTACAATCTCCTGCCTCAAACAGTTCATCTCTTCCCGGTCGAGGCACGCTGAAATCTGCAGAAGATCTTAAGCTTCTTCTGCTTCTGATAGTTTGGAAAAGAAATGGTCAGCTTCTTTTAGTTGCTTTATTAGCTTAACTAGAGACACTTAGCAGTATTTTACTAAGAGAATGGTCTATTAGTATAGTTTAATCCATCTCCTAATGATTATTAATAGCATAACATAAATTATGGGTAGACATTAGAATTGGAAACTTTGATTTCTGGGACTGATTGAAGCAGCTACTCATCTAATAACATTTACCCATGTAATTAGTAAATGTATAGTTTTATCACTCGCGACTACTATTTCATTTGTTTTAGTCGAATAAAGTCGTTGCCACGATAGTGTTAGACAATTCTCTTACAATAAGTAGAATTTTACATTATAGTCGTATGAGATACCAACCCTATAATATTTGAATGTCAAAGAAATTCATAACAAATTATTTAGTAAGTAGGTGCCCACCATAGATTAAACTTATAACTTTTTAAATTTTTAAGGCCCCCTTCGACTACTATATCAAGCCATGATAGTTACGGAGTAGTATTTATATAGTTAAAATTTTGAAGTAAAAAATAAAAAACTAAACAATTATAGCATGGAGCTTTAAAATATCAAAATTCTAAACGTAGTAATCGGTGTGAGCTAAAAGAATATATTCTTTGATGTAAAAGTTATTCATACGAAATTTAAACTTAGCAATCGGTGTGAGTTATTCTTGATTCTCAAACCTTTTTTAGTCCATCGATTAGCACACTACAAGAATATATTCTGACACACTTTTATCAAAATTTGGAACAGTGTAATTGTTATGTGTTTAAAAATACATAATATTCTTTGACATTTCTGTTAGACATATTCTATCGCTACTTATTGTTCTTCGAAACATCCTTTACAACATTATAGCAAACAATATCGGTTACAACCTTCGATAGATCTACACATTGTTATGATATTATCCACTTTAAGCATAAACTCTCATAACTTTGTTTTTTATTTCACCTAAATTGTCTCACACCTACGGAGATAGTTGTCCCCACTCATATACCCTTAACCTACCTCTTATATAACCAATGTTTTGATAATTGAGAATCAAAATTTCGCCCCACTACATACTTGGGGTCACCTGCTCCCGTCCTAAGGCCCCTTGGGTGATCCCTTGCTCTCACGTTCGAGTCTGCTCGTGGACCCAAAAGACATCAAAGAATTTTATAATTAAGCTCACTCATGGGTTTTGAACCTAAGACCTCTATAAGAGAGCATACTCAAAAAACTCCAAGCCTCTGTCAATGAGTCCGCCCCTTGGAGACTACTTATCTAACCAATGTCCAACAATCCTCTCCTCGAGCAAAGTACCAAATACCAACCTCTCTAATACTCACTTTTCTAAATTACACTTGAACACATTTTACGAGCATATTTCAAAAGCACTCCTTATCAAAGCACACATTTCACAAGCACTCCTCACCAAAGCACACATTTCAGAAGCACTCTTCATCAAAGCACTCCACACCAAAGCACGCAATATGCTCAATCACGAGCACATTTTAGAAGAATTCCTCGAAAGCACTTTTCATTGAAGCATGCATTAGGCTCAACTACAAATTTTCATTATGGCTATGTCATAGATCATATTGAGACTCACAAATTCTTTGCTTCATACTCGAGGATTTCACATACATGGCTAATACCACTTTTTTTTTATAGGAAACAAAGACTATTTCATTGATGGAATGAAACAGTTACAAGGAAGAAGAGAAGGCAGCATTTAGCCAATACCACTTTTTAAGGACAACAGCCCTAAGAGACCTCCACATTCCTATTTCACCCAAAAGGTCTCATAACAAGGGAAATGATTGTCCTCACTCATATACTCATTGTCTACCACTTATCTAATCAATGTGAGACTACACTACACTTTGTTTATATTCCCAACAATATCTTCGTTAGATTATTTTTTTCTCTTTCTCCCTCTATTTTGGTTACAATATTTTATTGTATAAAATCCCTCTTCATCTAGTGAGAGATTTTAGAGAGATAGAGAAAAAAGGAAAATGGAGACAACATTGATATCGTGCCACAATAGATGAAACTCTAAGACAACATTAAATAGAGAATAAAAAACCTAAACCTAAAGGCTCAATTGGCTTGTACAAATGAGAACTACAAATGATAACAAAATATCCCGTCTTTTCTTGAGCTTTTTGAAGGTAAAAAAAAAAAAAAACCGAAGTGAAAATTGATGAGAAACTATTGGAAAGAACAATACAGTAATCAATCTCAAGCTGTTTTAGAAAAAAAAAAAAAAATATATATATATATATATATACACACACACACACAATGGTAGACGAGACTGTCATTAATGAAATATAAGAGTCAAAGCGTGTTTCATACTATTATCTTTTTACTACAAATTAAATATGCATTTATTCCTTAAACTAAATTTCATATAAATTAAGAATGAAAAAGATAGCAAGGAATATCTAGTTGTTCTAAGACAAATTGAATAATCCTATCTTCAACAACTATATTCGACTGATAACAATCTTTTTCATTTTGTAATTCAGAAGAAGAAAGTATAGGATGAAGTGATATAAAGAGCTTAAAAAATAGGAGATTAACCTGTAGTGCGCTACGCCCAGTATCACATCAAGCAATTTCCTTGCAAAGGGAGGCTTAGGCTTTCTATTGCGATCATAATTGGCTTCAGAAAAGAGCGTTGGACATGAACTAGAAATCTGAATGATATAGACAAACTAAACTTGAATGATTAATGGGAGTTCTGCACAGCGGGCATTCAGGTTTTTCATTGCACCATTCCATTATGCAGTTCCTGTTTATATTTTTAAAATTAAGAACATGTTATGACGGCATTCGTAAATGACAATCCAAGAATAACAAATAATAGACAAAGCATATACATTTATGTAGCTCACTACCGTTGTGTTAGCTATATCCACATACAAAGAGAGAAATCATTTTATATAGGAGATCGTGAAAAATACATAATATTAAATAAAGGATATAAGAGTTTGAAAAGAGTTTATACACATCACTCTTAAAGCCCTAATACATCATGGGTAGCATAGTTGCTTGAGGCTTGGGCTTACAAAACTTTTTTTTTTTTTTTTGAGGTCTCAAGTTCGAGCCCTACTAGTGAGCTTAATTGTAAAATCACTAGTTGTCTTCCAGGTCCAGACCTTGGGACGGGCGCCACCGAGTATAGTAGAGCACAACTCCGATTTTCCGGTTTCAAACAAAAAAGTCAAATACAAAAATAAACTAGTATTCTAATGCAACATAGTTGATTCAAGACATTTTGTCATAGCCAAACCTCAATAAACTAGAAAAAGAGAGAAATTGTAAGGATGAAAGTGGGAAGTACCAGCAGAATACATGGCCACAAGGTGTGGCGGTTGGGTGTTGGCGATTACTTAGGCACAGCGTGCATTTGCTTATTCCACTACTCGTATTAGACTGTACAAAAATGTAGCAAATCTTTTCAATGCATTCTCTAAATTTTTTTGTTGCTTCAACTATACGAACTACAAACTATTGCTATGTAATAATATTGGACATGTGAACTTTAAGTCCCTCTTGTGTTATGTTCAACAGCATTAAACTCAAACAACTTAAATGGATTGTTTATACTCATTTGATAACTATTTGATTTTTGAAAATTGTGTTTGTATTCTCATCATTTCTCTACAAAGAGTTTTGCCTTTAAAAGAAAGCATTTAAATTCTTTACCAAATTTGAAAAACAAAATTTTCGGCTTTCGAAAATTGGCTTGGTTTTTTAAAACATAGGTAAAAGCAAATGACAAAACAAAAAAGGCATGTGTAGAATTATTTATAGACTTAAATTTTTCAAAAATTAAATAGTTATCAAATAAGGTCTTAGACCCTAATTGATAACCATTCATTTTAAAATTAAGCTTACAGATTGTCAAATACTACTTTCACTTATGAGTTTCTGTGTTTTGTTATCTACTTTTAAATATGTTTTCAAAACCCAAGCCAAAAATTAGAAACAAAAAATGTTTTTAAAATCTTGTTTTTGTTTTTGACATTTGACTAAGAATTCAAATATTTTATAAGAAAAGATGATAACTATAATTAGGAAATTGTGAGAAAACGAGCTCAAATTTCAAAAACCAATAGTTACTGAACTATGCAGAAAAGT
The DNA here is from genome assembly GCA_037833695.1 of Sechiopsis laciniata. Lineage (NCBI taxonomy): Eukaryota > Viridiplantae > Streptophyta > Magnoliopsida > Cucurbitales > Cucurbitaceae > Sechiopsis > Sechiopsis laciniata. The sequence goes on along the minus strand of JBBMKA010000022.1, from coordinate 1,729,166 downwards.
TTATTATCTTTTACAACTTCTGGCAAGCATGATAAGCTTCATGCTCCATATTTTAAGCAATAACACTATTTCATTGGTTAATGTTATTGTGCATTTATGTCACATAATTAGTCCTTTTTTTAAAATCTTATTTCACATATTCTCTGTTTTTTTCAGTAGGAGGTGCTGCAAAATGAAGAGAAATTGAATAACCATGTCAGTTAATGCAATTGGATGGTACCTCAGAGTGCGAAGAATCAGCGATCCCGTTTCCAGAGTCACCATCAACGGATATTAAATTACCTTCCTCATTTAAAATAGGCAGACCACGACCTATCATAATAAAAAGTACACAGAATTAAATACCCATGTCCATGAAAATATTAACTGGAATTTATGAAAATTTCATTGACCTTTTATTGGATTGGGGGGGGGGGGGGGGGGGGGGGGGGGGGGTTTGGGTTTTTCCCCCCAAA
>JBBMKA010000022.1:1709421-1728701 GCA_037833695.1 Sechiopsis laciniata | reverse complement strand
ATCCTTTAGGGTTTTCACTCATAAATAGTTCCTAATTTTGCACACTGGTTTGGATAAACCATAAACCACCACCATTATCACTATCATTGACGTGTAAAAGTAGGTTATATTTGTACATCCTGAATAAATAATTTATTGAAATGGCTGAGAGAAGAAAAATTACTTTCATATAAGTACCTTCGAAAATTTTATCAACTTTAAAGTATGTTTAGTAAAGCTAAACCAAAATTGATATCTAAAAACATCTTAATAAATAATTATTTAACAAATTTGGATCGGTATAAAAACTCTTTTTGAAGAAAAACTTTGGGCAACCAAACAAATTTGTTATTGAAAGCGATTATAGAAAATACAAGATATAAAAATATATTATAAAAAACTTAAGGAAAAAAAGTGGTTAAAGTAGAAGGTAAACCAAACACACCCTTCAATGTATCAAACCAGGAAAAAAGGGTTTTCTAAAGCTTCTAAATGCAGACAAAGCTCAAGACCCTTTTTTTTTTAATAATTCATAACACCCAATTTTATTGAAGCAAAATAAAGGAGATAGTGTCCCTTTTAATTTATCTTAGATCAAACAATAGTTTATAAGAAATTAAGAATTTAGAAATTTTCCCTCTAATTTTCCAATTTTATTTTTGTCCCTCTTTATAAAAGTTCATTGTTCCACCCTGATTAATATACAGTCTTGGGGCTTAATCTCACCAAATTTTATGACCTTTACAATGAATTTCTCCATTAACCCACCCCCACATACAAAGGGGGAAAAATATAAGCAAAATAATGACATGGAAAATTAAACATACAAATATCTCAACAATAAATTGCATAACGTTTAGACTAAGAGGCTGGTACCTGCTGAACTGGGATTTGCACCAAAAGATGTTGGGTTAATTGAACTTGAAACAGATGATAAACTACTACGTCTTAAGCCTTCAGCAGCGATGATGCAAAGTTGAATCAGTAGAAACACTCCTAGAATTTGGTATCTAAGCCAAAGTCAATTGGAAGAGAATGAATATCTTTGACACATCCATAATTTAAACGTCTGAATGCTAAACCCAAATGACATACTTTGAAACGAAGTTGGAAACATGACAATTATAGTATTTTTTTTAGATAAGGATCAATTTCGTTATAAATATGAAAATTATAGTTATTATTATTATATTGTTTTGTTTTAAGAAATCAAGCATCCATTAAAGAATGCAAGGCATAAAAACAAGCTTGAACAAAAAGAGATTGAGCTAAGTACAGAAAAAGACTTCAATCTAGAGCCCAAAGGGGCATTAAATTTGGCCACCTTTCAAACCTCCTCACTCGATCTCCCAACTTCTCTAAATATTCTATTGCTCCTTTCCCACTACATTCCCCCACAAAACAGCAAAGAAGAAGCTCACTTGCCACAGGATTCGGCAGCATCCTTATCCATAATAAACATGACAAGTAAGGGATTAAAGGGAGGGATGGAAACATAAGTAAATAAATTAGAACAAGGCAACAGCACAGGGAAGGTTGGCAAACAAACATGGTCAGTTAAAAAAAGGTGAAACGAGAAAAATGAGAGAGAATTAAGATCTGAACAAAACATATGAACTCAGATAATTTTCTGCAGATATTTATGCATATATGTAGGACTAAAATAACTCAGATATTTCATATAGGCAGTCAGTTTGGGTTCAAGTTTCAACACCTGGGTCTTTGATTAGATGATTTTCCAATGAACACATAGCGGATGCCTGCTGCTCTTTTGGAAATATGATAGTACAGTCCTGGAAATTAAAATTCCAATATTAGGCAAAAAGTTTCATCAAAACTGTTAACATGAAAAACTATATTAGTATCTGAATCTCTACAACTAGGAATCACCTTCAAAATAGAAAAACATGAGGTTTGTACGAAGAGCCAACTGCAAAAATTCACGAACTAGAGGGAAAACCTGTCAGGGATAAAAATACTATGTTTCTAATTTCTTACAGTTAAAAGAAGACAAAAATGTGAAGAAAAGAAAAGAAAAGCTAGTAAAGGAAATGAATCATATCTAAATATTGAACATTAAGACCGTTGATAACCATTTTGTTTTTAGTTTTTGGTTTTTGATATTTAAGTCTACAATAACTACTTCACTATATATTTAAAAAAAAAAAAAAAAAAAAAAAAACTATTTCACCATATATTTTTTCTTACTTGAATATCTACATCTTACCTATGTTTTTAAAAACCAAACTAAAATTTGGAAATAAAAAAAGTAGCTTCAAAAGCTTGTCTTGATTTTTGAAATTTAGTTGGCATTCACATACTTTTTTAAGGAAAGATGGAACATGTAGTAGGAAATTTGAGTAAAAAAAAGCTTAAATTTCAAAAACCAAAAACAAAAAATCAAATGGTTATCAAATAGAGCCTAAATACTTTGATTTCAAACCTAAATCAAAAATAGGTAAAAAATTCTAAAAAAACACGCTATATCGTATAAGCAATGATATAGTTAATGTATATTCAAAATAAATATTTTTAAATAACCAAATAAATATTTTAGTCGACAACCCAAAACTGAAAAAAATCACTAAGGCCCTGTTTGATAACCATTTTTTTTTTTAGTTTTTTGTTTTTGAAATTTAAGTCTACCACAACTATCTTACCATATGTTTTTCTTACTTGAATATCTACACATTACCTATATTTGTAGAAACCAAACAAAAATTTTGAAAAAAAAAAAAAGTAGCTTCCAAAAGTTTGTTTTTGTTTTTGAAATTTAGCATTCACCTATTTTTCTTAAGAAATTATGGATACATTGTAGGAAAGATGGAGCACATTATAGGAAATTTAAGAAAAAATAAGTTTAAATTTCAAAAACCAAAACAAAAAATCAAATGATTATCAAACGGGGCCTAAATTTTCATATCCTACATTCAACTTTCAACGACCCAAAGGTATCAAAAAATTTATATCCTAGCTACAAATTTACAGATTTCATGTGACATATGGTGAAAGTAAGTGTACCGAAGGCCAGCATCGAACTGTTTGCATCCATAATCGATTAACTTTTGCCTTCAATCTCATTAGGTGAGAAGCAGAATACTCTGGGGTTGAAGGTTGAATTTCCATGGTTTCTAAAGACTGAGAAGATGCATTTCCCGATGCATTATCTCCATAGAACTCATCAGATAGAGAATCAGCAAGCATGATACCGCGAGAAGCTAATCTAGAGCTGAAAAATAAACAATTATTGTGAGTACATCAAGTGGACCTTACAACTTCAGAGATCACTAGAGCCAAGCAAAGTTACAACTGAAAATCGGGGACATTTGTGATACTGATAGCGAACCTAACTCTTTCAGCAATATATGGGACTGCTGTCTGGTATACAATGAAAAGAGCACGTCTTGCAGGATTTGGAGGAAGTCCATAAGGTCCAGAAACCTAGAAAACAATTGAAACCACGAAATTTTAAATTTCAAAAAGAAAAATAAGAAGAATCCACTGGCTGTAGATGTTAAGATTTAAAAAGAACATACTTAAAAATCAAAAGACAATGAAATCGTTGCTACAATTTAATCAGAAACTCTATGAAGAAAAAATGTTATTAACAAAAAATACAAATTTTCATTCGCTTGAGAATACGGATGCATAATTATAAGAATCAAATCTTTATTCACCTGATTGATATCACAATATTCTTCGCCAAGTGTTTGTTGTCCTGACCCAGTTGTTAACACATAGTACAGCATTTGTCCGAGAAGCTTTGTCTGCGAAGGAAAAAGTGAGGATTTCAATATCCTTCAAACCTACTTCAACATCATTCGGATTCAAAATCTGAATTAAGGATAACGACCAAGTATAATTGACATAAATAATGCTTGCCAACAAGAGCTTAGCTCAATTGGCATGATATATGACCCGATAACCAAGAGTTTACGAGTTCAAATCCCCCTACCCCAAATATTGTTGATTTAAAAAAAACGGACCTAAATAATTCTTCAACCAGAGAAGCTGAATGTGCTCTACAAGTAACACCACTTTAATTTCCATTGTCTTCAGCATCATTCAACCCCCAAATATATCTTATGATTGTAGATTTATTTAGCTACTATCAAGTTGCAAAGCAGAAAAAAATAGCAGCAAGTCTTACCATTCAAATCTAACTGGCAAAAATACAATAGTCTAGAAATTTAAAGTAAACAAATCAAGAACTAACCTCACTCTGATATGCCATGGCAAGTCGAGCGCCTATAATAGTGATAAAATAAAAAGTTAAATCAATTCAAACCAGACTAAACTCATCCTTAATTCATATCATAGAATTATGCATCAAAGACAGAATATACATTCCTTCACACTATTAAACAAAATTCCAATCCATAATTTCAAAGAAATCACAGCGGACTTATCTCTACTACAAGAAAAAAGCAATCATCATCAAAACAATCTAGCAATAGAAGAGAAATCGAAGTGAATGAGCACACAAAACTAAAAATCGAGACGATTAAACAGAAAATTGAAACTAGAAGTTCCAATTTCGAAAACCAGGAGCTGAGAAATCAAAAACACAATCAAATTAAAAAGGAAATGAATAACGTAAAGGTTCAACTGGCTAGGGCTAGAGTCTGCAAAACAGACCAAAGAGGTGGCGGAAAGCGTCGCGACAGGCGTCAAAGACGAAAGAGGCGTACTGATCGTCCTTCTCCGCGGCTCGCATGATCTCCGGCTGAGCGGCGAGCGGAAAACGGTGAGGTCCGGCCGGCTGGGAGTGGGAGGGACCTGCTTCTGAGCTGCGACCTGAATCCCCCGATGAGGAAGCCTCCATTTGCGAAGCCATAGCCAAAAATTAAGCTCGGAATGAAATTCCGAAAGCTAATCATTGGAGTTACAAGCCGGAGGTTGAAGAAGAAGAAGAATTGAATTATCATCAGAAGACGGACGACGTCGTTTCGTTTGAAAAATGTCCCAAAAAAAGAAGAAAAAAACTCGCCGTTGCCGGGGATCGAACCCGGGTCACCCGCGTGACAGGCGGGAATACTTACCACTATACTACAACGACTTGATGTTTTATAACTCTTATTTTAATAATTAATTCTTGCTTAATTCTATTATTGCATTTTAGATAGATGTTGCCCGTTGGATATTAAAAGTAGTTTATAATATTGCTATTAATTGAGTTGTAATTTTTATTTTTTTTAGTTTATAATTCAAAACTCATGAACTCTTAATCATGAGAATAAGTTGAAGTGGTTGGACAAAATTTTATCATATTAATTATTGGGTTCACAAAATTTTTCATATTTGACTATTTGATATATTAGGGTAGAGATAATATGGTTTGGTTTCTCTGTTTTTTTCCTTTTTTTTAAAGATAGTAATTGGTTTCACTTTTTTTTCATTTTTTGAATTCAAAACTCAACCCTACATTTATTGTACTAAAAATGATTTCTTTCGAATTCATAGCCCTCTTTAACTCCCATGACTTTATTCCTATTTGAAGTGTAATGGAAATTTATTAGTTCTTTTTAATTTAATATAGCCTTAATATTATTTAGCTAAATTCAAAACATTAGTTGATGTTTTTCATCTCGGCATTGCAAACTCTCTGTTTGAAGAAATTGTCACCCACCTTGACTTAATGCAATTGTCACTACGAGTAGGGAGGCATCTCCCCTTAAATGTTATTTTTGGTTTTGATTTTATCATAAACTTTTTTTTGTATAAGAGTGCTTGAGCTAACTAACACACTTCCATTATTTTCACTACACGATTTGTCGAACCTTGCAACATTTAGGTGTCAAGAATATTCAAATGAAATTAATTGCTAAGACACATATCTTCTGACTCTATAATATTTAAATGTCAAGAAAACTCATATAAAATTAATTTTTCGGTAGTTAGTTATCATGAATTGAACTCATAACTTCTTACTCCCACGATGCCTTTTTGATCTGTAGGACACTTCATATTGGTTAATTTTAGTTCTTTGAAATAATAAAACCATTAATTATATAATGAAATGTTTACTAGACTAATTTTAAATTTCAATATATTGATGAAAGTGTTATTTTGGTCTTAATATGAATTTAATTTTTTAAATAAAATATTTTTTTTAAATAAAAATATCATCAAAGGACACATAAAAATTAAAATAGAACATTATTGAAATACGACTTATAAATGTGTTAGATCTCGAAACATATATAACACCAAATTGGAATTCCATCTTAAAACTTAGGTATTAAATATACAAGGTAAACTAAATTTTAAAAGTTTAATTTTAGTTTTTGAACTTTGAGATTTGTTCCATTTTAGTCCATAAATTTTCAAAAGTTCAATTTTAATCTCTAAACTTTATTTCATTTTCTTTTTTAAAAAATTATCATCTTCCTCTATAAATTTTTAAAGTGTGTTCATATTTTGTCTTTATTGTATTAAAGTTATAACATTATTGAACCAATTTTAATTAATACTAACTTCAAATTTACTGTAAAGATTTAATTCATTTTTCTTTTAAAACATACCAAAACTAAAATTAGATATTCAAATACTAAAATTGAATTTATGAAAGTTATTTTAGCTAAAACATATGTCAATTTTATAAGGACCAATATGTTATTTTATCCAAAAATATATTTTTCCCATAATAAATCAAATGCATCCATAACTTTATCAACTCACAACAATGAAAAAAAAAAAAAAAAAAAAAAAGGAGATAGCATTTGTTTGGTGGAAAAACATAGTGTTATCTATCAAATCAAAAGCCCAACAACACAAACAAAAGTAACCCAAAACCGTCACTGGAAGAGCAAGCCCACCATCACCATGGCGGCGGCGGCAGTTTCTTCCACCACCACAACCACCAGCACCGCCGTGCACATCCGCCGGAGTAAAACCCTGTCTCCAACCACAATACCCTTCAACTTCAAACCCATCCCTCCACTCCCAAAGCCGCTGAAATTCACCGCCAGAAACTCCAACGACTCGTCGGCGGAGACCGGTGCGACGGCGGAAGAAAGCTCGCTTAAAGCCTCCGACGAATCTCCGTCGCTGATTTCGGCTCTCAACGTCGAACGAGCCCTGCGTGGGATCCGTAATGTCATAAACCATATTCCTCTGCTCGTAATTTTTCAGATTTCTTAATCTTTAATTTTGGCTTTAATTTCTCTCAAAATTTGTTGAGGTAATTGCAGCAATTACGGATGTGAATCATTATGGACGACTTGGACTCCGACGAGGATGTCCCTATGATCAGGTTTGGTTAATTGAAAGAAATTTACCAAGTTGTTTTTTTTATTATTTTTTTATTAATATACCAACTTCTTAATTCTATGTGATTCATCAATCCTAACTTAATCTATATATTTTTTAATTAGATTTAATGTTGAGTTGTAATATCTCTTCCGGTTTAGATTGGATTATCGGATTGTAAACAACTTTTTTTTTTAACCTACAAAATAAGTCAAATTCAGAAAATAATTAAAAATTAGTTACTTTAAAAAAAAAATTAATAACCATAAATATTAATAACACATAATATTGTATTAAAACATATATTAATGATACATAATAATGTATTAGTAATACATAATACAGTATGAACTGTATTTGGATGCAAACATTTTCAAACTTGACTACATTTATAAATATTTTATTTTATTAGAATACGTCATCTATTACCATTTTTATTTTTTCTTTAAAGTCAAGCTTATAAACATATTAAATAAAATTTAAAAAAAAAAAAAAAATTGGCATGACACTAGACTTTCTAGGTTAAAATAACATTTTAGTCTTAACCTTTTAATTTTGCACTATTTTGGTTCATAAATTTTAAACTTTAAAGTTTTTTCCATTTTAGTCGCATAAATTTTCATTATTTCAATTTTAATTCCTAAACTTTGAGGTTAGTTTCATTTCGGTCTCTAAACTAAATAAATTTTTTAAAAGAAAAACATAAAAATTGGTTCTTAAAAGAAATTGTTTATTTTTCTTTGAAAATCATAAATGTATTCCTCTATAAATTTTAAAAATATGTTTACAGTTTGTTAAAACTAAAATGAGACTATTAAAAGTTATAAGATCAAAATAGAATGGAACTCAAATTTTTCTTTTATTAGTGCACTATGCAAATATTTCTTATTATGTCTATATATATAGAGAGAGAGCAATACTTAGGTAAGGATGGATAAGTATTTGGAAATACTTACCTACCCTTACAACCACACATTTTTACTTTTTTACATTTTTCTCTCCATCAATCAAAGCTAATTTTTTTTTTTAAAGTAAAAATATGTGGCTCGTGGGTAAGTATTTCCAAAATACTTACTTACCGTTCCCTAAATATTGCTCACATATATATATATATATATATATATATTATGAAAAAAAAAAAATTGGATATTATGTAGGTGTTGATTTTGATTTAATGAATTGGGTAAATGAAACCCTTATTGTTCGTAATTGGTTCCAGGTTCCGATTGCGTACAACATGAAGGTGGAAGAACTAAAGAGGCAGGGATTCGACGAAGAACAACTCGACCAAGAAATGGAACTCCTAAAAGTAAATAGAAACCAAAAAAAAAAACAAAACAAAACAAAGCCCTACATTACGTTTTATTGAACTGAAATTATTAATATAATTTTGAAATGAATACAGGAATCGTACATGATTTTGTCATCAGTTGAAGAGAGAAGAATGTACGATTGGAGCTTAGCCAGAATCGGAGACCCACACAATTATACGTGGCCGTTTGAGGCCGATATAACTCAGATTCAAACTCAATTGCCCCCACCAAGGGTACCTACTCTTTTCATTTTCCCTTAAAATTCTTCTCAAAACTAGGGTTCTACATCGATTACCCAAACCCTACTCGTTAGGCCCACATTTCTTTCCCGGGATTGCTTCCCTTTGTCGTCTCGGCTTTAAAACCCTCTACGATACTCTCTAAAGTATCACAATGCCACAGCCTAGAAAAAACAAGCCCATGGCACCCCAGATATACAATTTCTGACCATTTTTTTTTTTAAGTAACACATTTAATACCATTTATTTTTACTTTTATACATTTGTGAGTATCATATCTAGACCACCTTGTGCACAACTGGACTATTCTCATTGAATATAGCACCTAACCCAACAACTATAACATAAAATCGATAAGAAATTAATATTTACAACCTTTTTAGTTTGTTAATGTCATTATAACCACTAAACTATTCATTGTACTTAACCCCATTTATTAGTTGAGTTAGATTAAATGGTCAATTGGATTTATCTCATATTTTCTTTTTATACTATATTTAATATTAAAAAAAAATGTTTATATAACCGGTACATCCTCTTTATCAAGATTACCATGCTCATTTATCACGATGTTAAAATTTTATATAGTTTATTTTTAATTCAGTTGAATTAGGTTGAACGAGCTAAAAAGCAATCATCTCTAGAATTGATCCAACCAAAAAAAGTATAACATGTTTAGTTGGGTATTCCAGATTGATCGAGTTGTCAGTTATTTTTTGGTACACTAACAAAACGTCTTTGACTTTTGACGTCAACGAGTGCAGGAACCGGAAGACGAAGGACCGACAAGATTGGTGGGTTACTTCTTCTTGGGGTGGTTCGTTCTGTCCATTGTGTTATCGATTGCTCTGAATCTGTAAAAAAAAAAAACGCCATTAATGGTGTCTGTAAATTGAGAGGGCCGGTTACGTTAGATAGAAACGCGTGAACGAAGATCCCGCCACTTATTAGGCCTTGTTATATATATTAATTTTGGGTCTTTATGAGATTGGGCCTTGTAACTGTAACTTACATTTGCCCACATTGAGCCCATAATGTTGTCCTATCCGTAGGCCCGTTGAAAATATGATTTTTATATAAATAATTTCTTGATAGTTGGTGATTATGCACATTACTCGTGTTAATTTTTTATTATTTTCTATTTAAAACACATTACTTGTGTTAATTAATGCTAGTGAAAGCTAAATATTGGGTATATAAGGTTTGAATGATCCATTCTAACTCATTACTTATACTAAAATGAATATAATTTAATAATAATAGATCTTAATGTTCTTGAAGTGACAAGAAAAATGAACATTTGGTTACAAAATAGCCATGGGTGACTCGACTAAGTTTTTTTTTTTTTTTTTTTGCTTCAGTCTGACTTCAGCTCATATTTAAATCCACTATATACTCGATAATACTTAAATATATGAAAAATTAGTATATGGCCTAAGGAAAATGTATTCCTCGTCTCGATTTTTTTTTGTTAACATTTTATTGTTAAAATTTATTTTTCTATTTGTTTACCAATTTAATCTTTAGGTGTAATAATTGACTATGTAATTGAAAATTGATAGAACTTTTTCATGAAAAATTAACTATTTAAAAATATTATTTTTAAAAAAATACTTATAAAGAAGTTTGGAAAAAAAAAAGCAAAAAAAAAAATTTAACACGGAACAATTCCAAGTACACATCTCTGGTCAACACTCTCAAAAGTTATAAAAATTAATTTTTGGTGGGGTAAGCATCAAGTTGTGAATCCCCTTTAGGCGGGAAATGAGGGAGTGCAAAATTTTGTCGCAAGGTAAATAGGGATGCGAAATCTATTCTTCATCCTCAATTTCCTCCATATTTACATTTTTTTTCTTTTTGATCAATTTAATTTTTAGCTATATATTTTTTTAAAAATTATTAATTCAAAAGTACGTTTTGTCATCTAATTGAAAATTAATATATATATTCTCTGAAAAACTAATTATTTAAAAAACTTATAAAAAAATGAAGAAAAAAAATTCCCCAAAGAATTTTCACGAAAAAAAACGAAACGAGAAGTCATTCTCGAGCCCGAACGTCTCGTGGACATCTCTCAACGTAATATGCAAGTTTCTTCTTCTTTTTTTTTTTTTATCCAACAATAATTGATGGTGAAAAACTCGAACTCATGATTTTTTAGTCATTAACATAAAATGTAGATCGAGATATTATTGTTGTTGGCATAGCACGTGAGTTTTAGAACCTGGCAGGTGATGGTAAATGGCTGGAACACAGCCATGGTTGTAGTGGCTTTGGGCATTGGAAAAAGAACCTTCCAGCTTGAGACAGAACAACAAGCTGTGTGTTGATCAAGTTCTTGGAACCTATAATCCCATATTTTACTTACCTGGTTTAAGGTTAGCTGTCTTCTAGGTTGGCTCCACACAACATGTCTTGTACCATTTCTAGTCTTACTCCACATTTTAATTTTCTTCTTCAATAATGCATGTCTAACTACATTTTCAATTTATTTCCACCAACAATCCCCCTCCCCTTTTTCTTTACTTTGCTTTTTAAAGTTTGTGACATAGATGTCATAAAGTGAAAAATTATTGTAAGTTTTGATATCGATCTTTGTAATTGATTTGTCTTTTTCATCAATTATTCACCGTACTCAATCAATATTGTTAACTAGCAGATCAAATTTCTAATGACTTTTATTATAATAGAAGTAGTTTAAACTTTTATTTAATAGTTCGACAATCGGTAAGAAGAATGAGAAAATTTAAAAAAAAAAAGAAAAAGAAAAAAAAAAGATCTTTAATTGAGAGTGTGTGATAACTTAAACTTCATATATAGTACTTTGAGTAAATGGGTTAAAAAGGGATTACATTTGTTTCTGTTGATTTGTTCAAGTTATAAGTGAAAATGAAGTGAATTTTGGTGTATTGACAAGTGGATATTGGGCCAAATTTATTTCAAACTATAGGGTCCAAAAAAGAGATTAAAATATAACATTCTTTGAAAATATGATTCACGTAATCTTAGAAGATATTGAAAGCAATAAAATAAAATAAAATAAAATCTAAGATTGCGATAATCCCTTCACCAAAATAATCATTTTGGCCCATTGTTCAATTTTCATTCTGAATCATAAAAGGAACAGTGCAATGATATTGTTTGAAATTTGCTACAAATAGGTGGTTTTGTTTGTGGTTGAGCCAAATTGGTCAAATTTAGTTGATTTCCTCTTGATTTTTAAATGCCTAATTTCTTGTATAAATTCCTCCCTTCTAATCAGAATAAAAAAGCTCAACTAATTTATAAATTTATATTTGGAGATTTTTCATGTATAATAGTTTAAAGAAAATTAAAAAAACCAAAAAAAAATTATGAATAACTTTAAAAAAAAAATCATTCATAGCAAAAAATTTAGGCGAACATAACAAAATATACCGAAAAAGTTCATGTATATGATGCTTTGAATCAGTACAACAAATAGTTTTCAATTAATGCACATATAATTTTTCAATCAATGCCAAAAACAGTTCTTTAATCAATGTTACAAACAATTTTCAATCGGTATAATTTTCAATCAAGAGACAATAAATACCACAATTGGAATATACAAAAAAGGCCCTCAAAATTTAGAAATATTTTTTAAAAAATACTATAATTAAAATAAACAATCAAAAAGTTACATCTAAAATAAATTCATTTTATATTTCTTACACAATTATTAGACCAAACCAATAATCATGATGTTAAACTGAATTACCATCAAAGAATGAAACCAACACGTCATTAACTCTTTTGACATCGGTTAAATAATTATACATCATGTTAAATAAGAGGCAGTTACTGTAATCTTAATTTTATTAGAACCATTAAAAAAATTATCCAAGAATGGAATCATTTTAATATTGAAAGAGAAATATTTAAGTAAATATTAAAGCATCGTGTAACAAAATGACAGCTAATGAATCTTCGATATGTACTAATCATTCGATTTATATCATTTCTCATAATGATTTTTACTAACAATAGTCAAATGCAACTCCCGTCTATTTTACTTAGAGAAACAAATTAAGATTACAAATAAAAGCATGGGTCCCATGCAATCCAAGTAATCAATTACTAAATTGATTGATAAAACTCCATGAAATTGACCAAACCTTACATAATCAAATGTACCATATCTCTATTGGATCAAACCATATCATTCTTTTATTACACCAAACTTTAAACAAAATTTCTTCACAAAAGTGAGGCCAAAAAATATTGTACTCCTAGTAGGTTCAAATATAGTTGATGTAAAATAAAGTGTTAAGTAGACGATTTCGACTAATTTCAAGTAAGACGTGACAAAATAATATGAACATTGAATTATATTCGTAATATTAGAGAATACATGGTTGCACCTCAAAATCATTTGGCAATAAAAAGAGTAACTTATATCTCTTATAAATGTATTGAAGACTTCTTGCATTTTAAATATCAAAGAATTGTCACAAGATAAATATCTTCAACACTCTGTATATATTATTGTATTAATCAATTTTAATTGATATAATAATCAATCAATGAAATTGGTTGTATTTTTTAAAAAATAAAAGTTGGAAATTTTATAAATAATTTTTGTTCACTTTTCGATAAGGAAAATGTAATTTCATTTTGTTTGTTTGTCTTTTTATTTTTTGTTTTTTTTTAAGTAAGAAACGAACCACAAACTAGAAAACACGAGGTCCCTCTAGGGGACATATGAAATTGGCTGTATTTAAATCACTGTTCAATTAACATGGTTGACGTTAATCAAATATCAATCACTAATTTTTTTTTTTTTTTTTAAACAACATACTTTTTTTTTTTAAACAACATACATTTTTAGTCCCTGGATGGAATATCTTTGACATTTTCTGACTTTAGTGGTTGAGACAACAAAATAGTTGGTTAGATAATAAAATATTGACTAAAATAATAGTTAAATTAATTTTAGATTCTAATATATGGATGAAGTTGATGAATTTGATTTTTAAACAAAAATATAATTTAAGAAAAAATGAACTAAAAAATACATAATAAATTTTGAGGAAACTTGTAATTGATTTTGATACCTCGGAACAAATAGAAAATACATCCAAAATCTATAGATAAAAAGGATACTTTCTTAGTAAAAATAACTAAGGTCTAGTTTTGAATTAATCATCTTAAATTAAAATATTTATTTGGATAAATTTTCTTTTTTTCAGTTCAACCATTACAATTGGAGGAGGATGAATACAAACTCATAATTTTTTGTCATAATAATATATTGATGCTCCTAAATTACCGTTCTTGTTGATTAAATATATTTTTTTCTTTGCTTTAATTTTATATCTACGCACAACAATCTTTGATCCTTTAATATATTATGTTGTTGAAAATAAATTAACATATAGTTAAGGTAATCCCCCAATTCACCATAGAAACTGAACTATATAGAGAATTATTATTATAGAGAATTATTATTATAAACTGAATTATATATATATATATATATTAGAATGGTTAGTACTAAATAAACTAGCATATATATTTGAAAGAATCTTAAGCAGATCTAGAATAAGAACAATATTTTTTTAAAAAGAAATAGGGTTTTTTTTAATAGCATGAGAAATAGGGTATTAAACGGAAATAATAAGACAAGTTTGTTTGTTCCGTTTTAATAAACATCATTAAAAAATATATTTTCAAACGACTATATATTGCAATCAAACTTAAAATTTCTTTATAATTATTTATTTTTGCTTTTTGCATAAAAAATAATAATAATTCTCTATATAGATTTTCACGTTATATTATTTTTAATATTAAAATAACTATTATTATTAGACAAGTTTCAATGAAATTAACTTCAAACATAACACGTTCTCAAAAAAAAAAAAAAAAAAAAAAAAACCTTCTAACATAACCATATAAGTTAATTTTAAATTTTATTAAAGATACCAAAACATAAATCAAATATCTTTTTTTTTATACAAACATAAATCAAATATCTCAAAGCATAATAACTAACATGGAACAAACAATCCTCACATCCTTATTCTCTCAATCTCCAAATATTAATACCAAATTGGTGAGTGGCACAATGATTTCATTGTTTGGTTTTAAATCAGTTCAACACCATCACAAAGTTCGATCTTAAAAATTAGTATTTGTTCTCCTCCCCAATATGTACTAAAAAAAATCTCCAAATATTAATGAATTAAAAAAAAAAAAAAAAAAACCTCACATTCATATTTTTAGCAAAAGATAGAAGCTAAAAAATGAGACCAATAATTATAATTAGAATTCGATTTTTGCAAACAAAAACAATAACTTTCTGTATCAATGAATTAAGAGGTTGATTTCAATTCTATCATTTTTTTAAATTAAAAATGAAATTCGATTGTTTATTTTTTAGAAAAATAAATAGATTTTTGTAAGTGCAGATATAAGGATGAATGTACTAAAAAAAAGGATGTAATGATCGAAAAGGAAACGTAATCTTATTATTCTATAATGATATAATCTTCAAAATGAACATTTTTATATGGTCACGTGCAATTAATATTCCACTTATGTCGTTTCAAAAGGGAAAATCCAAACTACTTTCTCCTTGATCTTTCTTTTATATCAATCTCCAAAAAAAAAAAAAAAAAAAAAAAAATCTTTCTTTTTTATCAGAATATATTTATTGCTATGATGTGTAGTTTGTAATTGGCATGTGGTTTAATTTTTTTTTTCCTTTTTTTTTCCTTTTTTTTTTGAGAATAATTATTTTTTTCTAAATACATTAATTGTGGAATTCATTTTAATATTCAAAGTGAGTGAACATTTGCCCAAAGAAGTAGAGGTTCTCTTCTTATACAACCCAATAAACAAAATTTTTGCCTCGCCTTTATTTTGTTTTCTTCGTATTTTATTAATTATATTTCCCAATTTTAATTTTTTTAAAAAGTTAAAATACCATTTTGGTTGGAATTTTGAGAATGGTTCCATTTTGGTACATAGTTCAATTTTAGTTTTATAAATCTTGAATTTTTGTTTCAATTTAGTAGGGGTGCAATAAAAATTCGAAAACCAGAACTGAACCAATTTAATTCAATGATTTTGATGGATTTTTTAGCACAAAATTAGACATATCATTTTGTAATTTGAAAAAATAAAAAAATATTAGATCGATTTTAGTTTTCATTTTTTTAAAATCAATAAAAATTGAATCAAACCTAAATATATATATATTATCAATAAATGATATAAAATCATCTTCCTTCCATTATTTAAAGGATTTCTTAAAGTCTTGAAAATCAATAAATATAAATGTGTGAATATTTTTTTATTTTGCAAATGTAGTAACTTTCTCATTTTTCTATTACTTCTTGTTATCTATTTGAAATTTAGATTCAGATGATTATAGTAGCATAGTTTATTTATATTAGAACCGTTGAATATATGATCTTTTATTTTTATATTTATAATGAGATTGTTTCTTATCCAACAAAACAAAATAAAAAAAGTGAAAAGGGAAAATGAATTTTTTTTTTTTTAATATAATACTAAAATTGAACCGAATCAAACAAAAATCGATCCAATGATTTTGTGTTTTATTGGATATCGGGTCAGGCCCAATTGTTGAAAAATCGAGGACATTGGTTCGGTTGTTGGTTTGGCACAAAACCGACAAAAATCAAATCGAAATCACTCATACATTTTAGTCTCTAAACTTTTAAAAGTCTAATTTTAGTTTATAAATTTTGAAATTGTGTCATTTTAGTCCCTAAATTTTTTTTTTTAACTTAAAATTTGTCACTGGAGAGAAAATGTTGTTTATTTTTATTTAAAAAAGTTATCACCATCTTCTATACATATTCAGTAATATATTGACGTTTTTTCTTTGATTATATTAAAATTATTAAAGTTATTGAACAAATTTTGATTTATATCCCCTTCAAATTTATGGTGTAGATAAATTTTAAGTTTTTTTTTTAAGAAAGTATGATCATTAAAATTTGAACTATTCAAATTTTGGAATAAAAATGAAATAAATGTCAAAATTCACGATCTAACATTAAACTTTTGAGTTCAAAATAAGGGAAAGTTCAAAAACCAAAATAAAAACAAATAAATATTTTTATTTAGTTTGAATTAAGGAGAGCACCACAAACCTTACATAATATGAGAATCAAATACCATTTTTTAAATTAAACTTAACCATATAATTGAATAAAATTAAAATAAATCAACTCTCTTTCTATAAAATTAAATAAATGTTAAGCAAATACTGGTTTCCTGTGGCAAGAGGCACAAGCTCCCTTTACCACACATACTTTATAAAATGTTTTATTCTCGTACATAGAATTAAATTAAATTAAATTAATCCAAAAATAAGCATTCACATTTCATCTCCCAGCCGCTATTTAAAGCGCATATGTTCCCAAAAACATTACACACAATTTACAAAAACCAAAAAACAAAATCCTTTTTTTTTTTTTTTTAATTTTTAATAATTCCCCTTTTCCTCAGCCGCAAAATCGCCGGCGACGATGATAGCTTACGTGGAACGGCTGTTAACGGCCACCGATTCCGGCCAGCAGCCCCACGACGGCTCCACCCAATGCGAGGCTCTAAACCACCAATTACAAGGCCACGTCAGCACCGACCCCAGGGAAACCGGTCCAGCCGGTAAGGATTTCGGCGGGCTAAAATCCACAACGCCGCTAGCATTAGTAACCCCGACCAACGCGGACGACGTGTCAAAGGTAATAAAAGCCGCAATAAAGTCAACCAATCTAACGGTTGCGGCAAGAGGAAACGGCCACTCGATCAACGGCCAGGCGATGGCGGAGGGGGGGCTGGTTGTCGACATGACGGCAATGGAGGAGGAGGAGGAGGAGGATGGTAATTTCCGTGTGGTTACTATAAATGGGGTGTCGTGTGCCGACGTGTCGGGAGGGGCGTTATGGGAAGAGGTGTTGAAACGCTGCGTTTCGGGTTACGGGTTGGCTCCGAGATCTTGGACGGATTATCTCGGGTTGACCGTGGGCGGGACTTTGGCTAACGCCGGCGTTAGTGGACAGGCTTTCCGGTATGGCCCACAGATTTCTAATGTTGCTGAATTGGAAGTGGTTACTGGAAATGGCGATATTGTAATTTGCTCGGAATTGGAAAATTGTGAATTGTTTTTTGGTGTTCTTGGTGGTTTGGGTCAGTTTGGAATTGTTACTAGGGCTCGTATTTTGCTTCAGCCTGCTCCGGATATGGTAATTTCCAACACTCAATTATCTGCCTTTTGGTTTAAGTTTGATTTTTTTTTTTTAAGATTACAATAATCTGGTGACATGAAGATTCGAATTCATTCTTTATAATTTGAGCGACCGTTTAATTTTGGTTAAGTAATATTGGTGTGAAGCCAATTTTTTTTGTTCTATTATATTTTACAATTTGGTTGTCAAATAACGGATATGGGTGTGTATGGATTCTTAGGGGTTGCTTTGTTTGTTATATTTAAGAAAATTTTAGATTGATGATTTATTAAATTCTTTTTTGACTTTTTGTAACAATTTCAAATAATTTTTCATTTTTACTATTTAAAATAATTTTTCATTTTTAATTATTTATTTATAACTACTCAAAATCACTCTTCATTTCTAACCTTTTTTTTTATAAGTTCTAACCACTCATTTATAACTCTTCAAAATAATTCATTTTTAACTATTCATTTTTAATCATTCATTTTTAACTGCTCAAAATAATTCATTTTTAACTACTCATTTCTAACCATTCATTTTTAACTCCTCAAAATAATTCATTTTTAATCACTCATTTCTAATAATAATTTTTTTAACTGCTCAAAATATCTACTCATTTTAAATCTATATCCAAACAAATTTTTTACTGCAACTGTCAATTTCTAACTACTCAAAATAACTCACGGTCCAAACACCTCCTAGGAGTTTTATGTGGTTACGAGAGCTTTGCTAAAAGTAAAATAGATTAAATCATCATTTTAGTAATTTAAAAAAAAAAAAATTAGGTTCTAGACTTCGGACCGAAATTTTAATTTTTTTAAAAATATTTATAAACTAAAATTGAATATTTGAAAGTTTAAAATTAAAATGGAACCAATTTTAAAAGTTTCGAATAAAATTGGATTTTTAAAAATTCTAAAGATAAAAAATGGAACAAAACTTAAATTTTAAAGATCAATATGATTTCTATTCCAAAATCAATTGGTAATAGTCTCATTTCCATTAATGTGCACTATTATAGATTAAAAAGATCATAACTTCTAGTCATGGTATGATTTTTTAAAATTAAATATACTATTAAGTCAATCAATACTAAACTAACTATTTAATAAACTAGTCATAAATGGGTGTGAAGATCTATATACATAAACAAAATATTTTATTTACAATTTCATTTGTAACACATTTACGAAAGGTAATTAATTTGATTTTTATTGGATTTTGTTATTAGGTAAGATGGATTAGATTGGTTTACAGTAACTTCGAAA
>JBBMKA010000022.1:1657846-1688627 GCA_037833695.1 Sechiopsis laciniata | reverse complement strand
TCTAAATAATGGAATAAATATGACTTTATATGATTTATTGACAATATATATATTTCGGTTTGGATCGATTTTTATTGGTTTTTTAAAATAAAAACCGGAACCGATTCAATATTTTCGGTTTTTTTCAAATTACAAATCGATATGTCCAATTTTGTGCTAAAAAACAGATCCGATCCATTGGATTGGATTGGTTCGGTTCGATTTTTCGGTTTTTCGATTTTGCCTTGCATCCCTAGCATGATCAATCACTCGCATACCAATGAAATTTGAGAATATCATGAATTTTTTTTTTGGGCTAAATTATTATTAAAAAAAGAAAACCATGAACTATAAAATTTGTGTCTTTGAAAAGTTTTTAAAAAAAAAGAAGAAGAAAGTTTAAAAAATATTATTATTGTTAAATTGGATGAAAATTATTAAAATTTTATTTCAAAAATCCCTTTGAACTTTAAAAAAGTTTTTAAAATACCCCTTGCTTTAAAAAAATGTTTAAAAATTCGTCACCTTTAAATTTTGGATAAAAATTGCTAAAATTTTGTTCTAATAATATTATATGTCCTTCACCTTTTATAAAAATTATATGCAAAAATAATCTTACTTGAAAAATAATTATCATTCTTTATTTTCTTTTTTGTCTAAGGGTAAAATGATTATTCTTCTTTCTTTATATATTTTATTCTCCATAGAAATTAATGAAAATAAACATATATTATTAGCATTTAAAATATGGCAGCAACAATTTGATCAAATACACTCTAGAATTTCAAAATATATAACCATGTTATCCCTCATGACTCTTCAAAGACGAAAAGACTAAATCATTGTTGTGATGAACTTGAAAACCTAAACGGCAGGTTTTGTTAGGGACTTGTTCACTTCTTTAAAGTTGCATGGTAACTTATCACTGTTTTTGTTTGAGAGATCGATTTCTAACTTGAGTTATTTAAATAATTTAGCTACAAAAAATGTTTGAATTTAGTCAAATATTGAGGATGAAAAGAAATTCTCGATGACCCACCTATCGTTTTCAAATTCACATTTGTTGTTAATTTGAGCACCAAGGCTAACATTCAAATTTCAAGTTCAATTGAATCATGTTGGTTTATTTAAACCACCATTGAGAACAACTTTGACGACCACAATTAACACCTACCTCTAATGATCGTTTCGATAACAACATTAGAGACCAACCACCACCACACCAATTACCATCAGATAATCACTTCGACGATCGACAACCCATAAAGCACGATTACATGAAAAATCATTGTCGGCAACCACCTACACTTCGATGACTCGACCAACTTGATGATTACTTCAACAATCACCCGAAGATTATTACTTCAACAACTACTCCGACCACTCGACTACATGATGACCACCCTAGCAATCGATTACATTAATAGCCATTGTGAGCGACCTAATCATCCTAACCACTATTCCAACGATCACTCAACAACTCGACCACGCAGTCATTCTTTTTTTAAGGTTAAAAAAAATACTACTTAACAATTTTTTTATCCCATCATATTTGAAATAGATTTATTTTTTGAGTATAAATTAGGGGAGGGAGACAACAAATTCTACATAGAAAGTACAACTGTTTTCAGCTAAATGAGAGACAGATATCGATTTTCATTATCGAACTCATGATTATGGTTTTAAATTGAATTACAGAAATAGGTTTAAAATATTTTGAAAAATAGATTTTCCAGTATTTTAATTGTTTCATGAATGTGTATTTGTATTTCGGTAGCTTGTAAAGTTTGATAATCATTAAACTTAACGTAATTAAACATTCAATAAACTTGATCTCAAAAAAAAAAAAAAAAAACATTCAATAGACTTTTTCTCTCGGAAACATTTAGTAGACTTAAATGATACCTAATTATTTAATTGTATTGTTACTAATTAATTTTTTGACTAACACTATATAATGATAGAGAGTTGGAGCTTCGCTACCATTAGTGGCTCGTCTATAGGCTCTAATATCGAGAACTATAAAAAAAATCAATATTAATATTTTTAAATAAAATAAGAGTGAAATATTGATTTTCATGACCGAACAAATGATTGTAGAGTTCAATTGTGATACAACCAATGAAACAAGTCAATACACCACCAACCTAACAAACATAAATATATATCTTTATATAAGGAAAATGCTTACAAATGATTTATCACAATAAATAAGTTCACAATTATACAACTTCCATTTCTTTGTTTATATTCCTTTTCATAACTACCCCTAATTTTGTATGTAGAATTCTATTCCAATATTATCATAATTATTTATATGCTTAAAAAAATTTAATAATGGTCCAGAAGAATAGCACAGCTCAACATCAGCCTACACTCAAAGACCAAAAGGTCATCAATTCGATTTTAAAATATGAACCAAACAAAATCTAAACTAAAATTTTAAGTGTAAAAATGTAACATTTTGAAACTTGAAAACCAAATGAAAACATCCATATATTTGATATATTTACATAAATATTTACTCTAAACATTATTGTAGAATGTCTGCAGGTAAAATTGACAGAGAAAAATATATTCTTCATCTCTAGATTTTGAGTTGTTTATATTTAACATCAAACATTTTATCTTTTAACATTTTAGTAATACTTAATTTTAAATTTTTAAATAATATAATTGTTAGTGACGCATAAAATATCGACAAATTATGATTAAACTAATTTTAAATTCTTAAATATAGAGTAATAAAAATATGGATTAAAAGTAAACATTATTAAAAGATAATTAAAATGTCTGATCTTATAATATATATATATATATATATATTTATTTATTTATTTAGGGTTTAAAAGAATATTCTGGAATTAGTATATCTATATAGCCGATATGGGAATGAAGCATTGACTTTGACTTGAGAGTGGGGAAGTGGCGAGGAATTCTTCATTTTTGGTGCGAATTATTGGCGCGTGATTCTCAAACTTCACTCCCCACATCTTAAACCACAAATCCCACGCGCGCAGTCTCATTTTTCAATGAATAATATTAAGGTTATGTCTTCTAAAAATAATGTCCATCTAGATCATGTCTGGAAATAGTTTAAATATTTCTCTTTTTAAATTTAACATCTATTATTTTTTGCCCTTTATTTTAATAAATAAATTATTATTAATTTTGCTTATTGGCATATTTTTATATTTGGTATTAGTTCAAAGAAGTGGCGATGATCGAAAAGATTAATAGCCTAATAATTTCATTATTCGGTAGTAATCCAACTCAACACCACGGTCACTGATTTAATTATAGAAATCAGTATGTGACTCTCATATTATTTAAGAATAATAGTGTCCTCTATCTAATAACTAAGAAATTAAATTTTAAATTTGAAATTTCATTCCAAATGTTACTGAACTAAAAATTAATAGAACTTTTTGTTGTGAAGACTAAAAATTAAATATTATTGAAATGTAAAATTATTTAATTTTAAAATATATAAACCAAATTAAAATTACACTTTTTGTTTTGAAACCTCAAACTACACTTCTAATCTATAAACTAGAGTGTTTTTTTTTTTTTTGTTCATCTGGTTTGTTAGGAGGTGTAAATGGATCTCTTTCCAAATGTGTACTACTTTATTTTTATATTAAGCAAGATTTGATGCCACTTTTACTAGAGACATCCCATATAAAACAAGATTTTTTTTTTTTTTTTTTTTGTTATTTCACTTTCAAACCCCTAATATTAAACAATTGATTTATACCATTTTCTACTCTAACTGCACATATCAAACTGTTTTTTAAGTATTAACTTTAGATATTAGTCCATTTAATCCATACATTAACAAGTATATAATGAATCTTTGAATTCCATATGTAGTGAAATCACACTATATTTTCGGTGTTTGGTAAATATTTAATTTTATGTTCACTAGGTGACTTTAAACAAATGTGTTGTTAATTATAACTTAGCTCAACTAGTATGATTTTGTAATCTAATAATTAAGAGATTAGTGATTCAAATATTTTATCTAAAATATTGTTGAATTGATAATTTTTTTTTTTTTTTTTTATAATAAACACATATATTTCCAATTATACTACAACAAATTATTGAAATAAAATATAAAAAAAATTTATATTCTTCATCACATATAAAGTTGAATTTATGTCTAATACGACCATGAATTTATAATTTTGTATACAGTAATTTTTTTAAAAAAATTTAAAATTTTTGGATGCAATTTATTGGACTGATTTGAGAACTTTGTGAATAATTTGACAAATTTTAAAGTCGAAGAAGCACATAAATGTCAACTCCAACCATTATGAGCTGCCAAAGTAGTAGAATGAATTTTGAAAAACTATAAAATTATATATATATTTATTTATTTATTAACAATTATTATTATTTTTACAATCAAATGTTGTAGATGTCACTGATTTGAGAACTTTGTGAATAATTTGACAAATTTTAAAGTCGAAGAAGCAAAAAAATGTCAACTCCAACCATTATGAGCTGCCAAAGTAGTAGAATGAATTTTGAAAAACTATAAAATTATATATATATATATATATATATATTTATTTATTTATTAACAATTTTTATTATTATTATTATTATTACAATCAAATGTTGTAGATGTCACTGAGAACTATGCATAAACAATGTCACTGCACACTAATAACTTAAAATTATAGGTTCAAATCATTCCACCACCGATTATTATAGAATTAAAAAAAATAATGTTGCAAATGTCAAACGATTTTTTCAATTACAAATACAATAACGATAGTGGAGCGTGTCTAAGCTTATCCACACACTCACATATATTTTAAAAAATAAAAAATAATATCTAACTCCAAAATTTCGTAAATATTGTTGTAATTTAACTCAAACTTACTCTTCACCAACAAAATTAATAACTCAAATAACATAGATAGATGTATGGTTACCAAATTTATTATAGTTGAACTAAAAAAACCCTAAAGGAGGTGATTGGATTTTGGAATTTGGGAGGAGAGAGGAGAAGGAAGGGGAATGGAGAGGAAGTTGAGTGATATGTAATGATGAATTATTTGTTTGAGAATTGATATTTCGGGGAGGAGATATTAATATTTTTTTTGGAGATTTATGTTATGAAAATAGATGTTTGAATTTTTTTTTTTTTTTTGAAAATTGGTGTTTAAGAGAGAATATATATTATTTTTATTGTAATAAAATTTGATTTGATGTTTTATAGGATTAAATATATTTGATGGTGTGAAGAAGAGTTGGGAGAGGTTGTTATATATAAAAAATAATATAATTTCCTTTCCTCACCTCTCCCAACCACTAAATCCAATCACTCCCAAACTTGTCAACAAGAGCCGTTCTTCAGAAATGTTAATTGTATTCTTATATCAAAGAGATCAATGTTCGAATTTTGTCCCCTAATCGTGAACCGAAAAGGAAACCTAAGTACCCATGCGACGGCGTTTTATGAAATTAGCCTTAAAACTTCAACGTGTGTTCTTACTTTATTATTTATTATTTTTATTATTTTTTTCCGTATAATTGTTTGTTTTGATAAAAACTCTTAGTTTTCTCTCTCTTTCTCATTCGTTGTTGCAAAGTTGGGGATTTCTGGGATTATTACATCACCACTAGCAACAACAACACCAAGCATCTCAAGTCCGATCAGATCCATTCAATCTCTTATTTTCGTTATCTTTTTCTTCCCCTTTTTTTTTTCCAATTAATCGTTTCCCATTTCTTTGCCCTTGATCTTGATTTCCCCTCTGTTTTGTGTTTCTGGGTTTGATTCTCCGTCCAATTTGGGTTTCTGGGTTGGGTTTCGTTTCAAATCTTCTTCCCCTAGGGTTTCACTGCCGTTGGTGTTTGTTCCTTTACTTTAATTCTGGAATTGGGGGTTTTTTTGGTTTGAGCGAAATGTGTGGGATCGTGAGTTAGGGTTCGTGTTTCCAGACCTTGCCCTCTGTGTGTTATATGACGATTTGGTGTTGTTTATGCTTCAACGCTCGAGAAGAAGACGAAATGCAAGAGGAAGTGGAGATTGATGAAATGAAGCCCGTGGGTGAGGATGTTTTTGAGAACCCAGATGAGTTTGATCGCATTGTAAGAAATGGGGTTGGTTCTGATCCGCTTGGGATTGATGGCGGTGCTCATTGGAACCACGGCGACGGCGGCAGCGGCGGTGGCAGGGCTGTCAATCCTTGGAATTTTTCAGGGGAGAGTAGTAGCGCCTCGGCTTTGGGTTCGTCTTCTACGTTGGAGACTTTTAACGAGGAGCGTGATCACGATGCTCATCATAAGCGCGCTAAAGTTCACTCCCAATTCAAGTGAGTCGGTTGTAGACTGCGTGTTGATATGAATTCTGCTCAGGCTTCATGGGTTTGGATCTTTTTTTTTTGGGTTTTCATTTCTTCTTTTTTCCCATCTTGATAAGAAGTGGGGTTGGGATTTTTCTTTTCTTGAATGCTTCTTTTTTGTGGGATTTAGGACTAGATATTGTTGTGGTTTTTGGTATTTTAGTTGGTATGTGATTTTCTTTGTTATTTGTGTGCTAGTTATCTCTCAATGGTTTTCTGTTTTGAGCTACAAGTTTGATTTGTTGTAGGATACTGTGTTTCTAGGTTTATTAAACTGCAAGTTCGATACTTTGTTTTGAATTCCAAGTTCGATGTATATTGTATATTTATGAAGCCATATCTTTTTACATCAACCTCGTCTTACACCCCAAAAGCTGTGGGTTCAATCCATGGTTGCTATCTTCTTTCTTTTGATTTCTTTGAATGTTGTAGAGTTAGACACTACGCTCCGTGAAAATAGTCTAAGTGCACGGGAGTTGACCCATACATCAACCTCGTCTAACACCCTTCTTTATTGTATTAGACTGTTGGTAGCCTCTTTGTTATTGCACTTGGAAATCTTTTCTTGATTTCAAAATTGAAATGGGGTTCTCGCTAGTCGCTCAAAAGTGGCATGTTTGCTGCGCGGTTCTTACTATTTTCTTGTGCCTTCTTGCTCTCTTTAGTATGGTATGGTAACTTCTCCAGTCAGAATGAATGATTTAGTTCTTTCTTAGTAGCGGTGGTCGAAGACTTGGGCTTTAAAGGTATGCTCCTCTCAAGATTTCAGGTTCGAGATTCACTTGTGCATTAAGTTGTAGACACCCCTGTGTCTTCATTCCTATGATGTTTCTCGGTGCCTGGCCTAGGGACGGGTGTGGTTACCGTGGGTACAGTGGAGCGAAGTTTTGATTTCTTGGTTTCCAGAAAAAAAAAATATTTGTTTTAAAAAAACCCTCCATAAGGTTTATCATTGAGAGATGAGCGTAATGGTAATTCAACCCGGTGGTTTTAGGCTTTAGATTTCCTAGAACCTTTTGTGATTTTGTTTTAGTTTAAATATGATCCTTTATTGAAAGCTCTGACTTTTACATTGTGGTTGATGATGTATTATGTGATCTAAAAGCGTAGAAAAGAGTTAATGAAGCAGTGAATATGTGCAGTATTTCTCATTCTGGAAAATTCACCCTCTAAACCGCTTAGGTCTTGCAGAATAGCACATATCTATTTTTATATAACTTAAAAGTTAGACTAGTCGGAAAGGGCTAAATCAGAATGGATGCATTTGGCTTAATTTTGTGAGAAGTGTTTTTCACCTTTAATGATTAATTTATGTTGTTTCTTATATTCTTTTCTTTTCAACTTTCCCTTAGTGAGTGCTCCTTTGCAACACCATGGCCGATGGTTTCTGGAAATTCTACGAGGGATTATCATTTTAGTCATGGATCATCTTCGATAGTGAAAAGGAGTGAATTTTTCTATCATGCTTCTTCATCACACAGTGTTGATGATGACAGAGATTTTGAATCTAGTTTTGGCAAAGATGTTGACATTGAGACGAATGAGATTGGAGCCTGTAAATCAGAGGGATCTGAAGTAAGAATGGATCTTACAGATGATTTACTGCATATGGTATGCATCTCCTGGATTTATGCTTGTTTTCTTGCTTACCTTTTTATTTCTTGAATTTCTTATTCACATGAAGTTATTTCATAATTGGT
This sequence comes from Sechiopsis laciniata, assembly GCA_037833695.1. NCBI lineage: Eukaryota > Viridiplantae > Streptophyta > Magnoliopsida > Cucurbitales > Cucurbitaceae > Sechiopsis > Sechiopsis laciniata. Next base: position 1,680,583 of record JBBMKA010000022.1, on the reverse strand, counting down.
ATCAGGTTTTCTCTTTCTTGGATCACATCAATCTTTGTCATGCGGCTATCGTCTGCAGGCAGTGGCAAGCTGCTAGTGCACATGAAGATTTCTGGAGGTGTTTGAACTTTGAAAATAGGAACATATCCTTGGAACAGTGTAGGTTTTGTTCTTCAAGTAGTTGATTTGCTGATTTTTCTTTTCTGTTTTATTTTCCAGAGGAGTTGAGATGATCATAAATATTTTGGTTGCGAGGAAAGAGAGGCAATATATTTTGATACAACTTCGAAACATGTAGGATCCAGAATTCAAGTCTGGAATGTCCTTAGTCACTCACGACATGTTATTGAAACCTAGGACTGTTACGTATTTGGAGCATGTGCTCAGTATCCTGTATGATTTTTCTCCCTCTAAATCTTTTTTACTAGGTTTATACAATATAAAGGAGGTAACTTTTTTCTGTGCTATCGACTATTGTTAGCCTTGGCAATCTTTTTTATTTTTGAAATGAGCTCAGGACATAATTGTAAGAGTGTGGTAGGATGTGATGTAACAAATCTCTATAGTAGTCTCAGGCAATGCAACATTTTCAATTGTATTTCATGTTTGACCTACTTTGGTATGATCACATTTTTTTTTTGTTCTCCATCTAGAATATATTCATCCAGTCACATTTCTGTGTCTCTATATCAACAAATATCAAATTATAATCTCTATATTGCTTGATTTGGAGCTATTTAGTGAATTGATCATTTATTTTGACTGCAGTTGAGGATATGTGTGGACGTTATCCAAATGCCACAGAGGTAAATATCTCTGGTGTACCTGCTGTTCACTTGCTTGCCATGAAAGCAGTTTCTTCTTTAAGGTAATGATCATGATTTTATTACTTTTATTTTCCTGGTTCCGAATCCTTTTGCTGCAGCTTATTATTTTATTATTTTCTCAGAAATCTGGAGGTGTTAACTCTAGGGAGAGGTCAACTGGGAGATACCTTTTTCCATGCCTTGGCTGATTGCCATTTGTTGAAGAGCTTGACTGTCAATGATTCTACGTTAGTTAATGTTACACAGGAGATTCCTATAAGCCACGATAGACTGCGTCATCTTCATCTCACTAAATGTCGTGTGATACGTATATCTGTTAGGTTGCTACTGTCTACATATCTTATTGCTAACTGTATTTAATTGTTGAGGTTTTTCTCTTTTTGGTCTAACACATGTTTTCTTGCAGATGTCCACAACTTGAAACATTGTCTTTGAAGCGCAGCAACATGGCACAAGCTGTTCTTAATTGCCCTCTCCTTCGTGACCTGGATATAGGCTCTTGCCACAAGCTCTCAGATGCTGCAATTCGCTCAGCAGCTATTTCGTGCCCACAGCTGGAATCCCTTGACATGTCTAATTGTTCATGTGTTAGTGACGAGACATTACGTGAAATTGCTTCGACCTGCCCAAATCTCCAGCTTCTGAATGCATCATACTGCCCAAATATATCTTTGGAGGTGGCATATCATTTAAGTTTACTTTTTAGTGAAAGTGATTTTCTTTCCCTTTATATCCTTTTTCCTGATACTACTTTGGTTGCCTTTTCTTTTGAAGTCTGTAAGACTGTCTATGCTGACCGTGCTTAAGCTTCACAGCTGTGAGGGCATTACATCAGCTTCAATGACTGCAATATCTAGTTGTTCTAGGTTGAAGGTCTGAAATTATCTATTTCAACTGTTTCTATTTTCTAGTTGTCTGAGACTGTGGAATGATATGAAAATGGAAACATGTTGCAGGTTTTGGAGCTTGATAATTGCAGTCTTTTGACTTCTGTGTCACTAGATCTTCCTCGTTTGCAGAACATAAGACTTGTCCATTGCCGCAAGTATGTATTCTTGTCTCTACGACTTCAAGCTTCCATCACACTAATCATTTCATTCGGAATGATTTTTTACTGGGCTTTCACTTTTTTTTCCTTGAGTTAACTCTGTTTGTTTGTGTGCAGATTCTCTGATTTGAGTTTACAGAGTGTTAAATTATCATCCATAATGGTCTCTAATTGTCCATCTCTTCACCGGATCAACATCATTTCCAATTTACTTCAAGTATGTTGTATGAATCTTAAAGGTTTTCTTCCTTACTAATTTCATCTTATAGGTGTATAAAAGAATACTGGATTTTATTTGTGGACTTGCAGAAATTAGTGTTGAAGAAACAAGAGAGTTTGACCAAATTGGTTTTACAGTGCCCTAGCCTGCAAGATGTAGACCTCACAGACTGTGAATCTCTAACAAATTCTATTTGTGAGGTTTTTAGTGATGATGGTGGATGCCCAATGTTGAAATCACTTGTTCTTGATAACTGCGAGGTAAGTATCTTCGTGCTACCCGTTAGTATCATGGTATTGATTTTTGTGTCTTGTGACATAATAATTTGCATATTATTTGGTTTTGACTTTCGATTGATTTCTAATGCGAACATGTTTCTTTTGTAGCAGAGTTTGACAGCCATTCGATTCTGTAGCAGATCATTAGGAAGTCTTTCTCTTGTTGGTTGCCGGGCTATCACTTCACTTGAACTTCAATGTCCTAATCTTGAACAAGTTTCTCTAGATGGCTGTGATCATCTTGAAAGAGCATCATTTTCCCCTGTATGTGAAAACTGATGATTTGTTAAGTTTTTTTATCCACTATAATATTCTCCTAGTGTTGAGGATTGTGTTTTCTTCTTGATCTCTCTTTCTTAAGGTTGGTCTGCGGTCACTAAACCTGGGAATTTGTCCCAAATTGAATGAATTAAGACTTGAGGCCCCTCGTATGGATGTACTTGAGTTGAAAGGCTGTGGTGGATTGTCCGAGGCAGCCATCAATTGTCCTCGTCTAACGTCGTTGGATGCTTCCTTTTGTTGGTTAGTTTATTATGATTCTTTGGACTTAAGCTTCTATTGGATGGATACTTGTTGGCGCCTATGTTGTTAATTTCTTCTTTTTCCCTTGCAGCCTACTGAAAGACGAGTGTTTGTCTGCAACAACTGCCTCATGTCCACAGATCGAGTCATTAATACTGATGTCATGTCCTTCGGTTGGTCCAAAAGGACTTTACTCTCTGCGGTGTCTTACGAAGTTGGTTCTGCTTGATTTATCGTATACGTTTTTGTTGAGCTTGCAGCCAGTCTTTGAGTCTTGTGTTCAACTTAAGGTAACCTTAATGATAGATATAGCTGTTTAGTCAATTTAGATACTGAAAATATTATAACCACCCTTGCTGATCTTCTCATGTATTGATGCCCTTTTTCTTTGTATTTTTAATGAAGGTGTTGAAACTACAAGCATGCAAGTATTTAACTGACTCATCACTAGAGCCCCTTTACAAGGAAGGTGCTCTTCCAGCTCTTCAGGAGTTGGACTTGTCTTACGGGACACTTTGTCAATCTGCCATAGAAGAGCTTCTTGCATGCTGCACACACTTAACTCATGTGAGCTTAAATGGGTGTGTAAACATGCATGATCTAAACTGGGATTGTAGCATCGGACAGCTTTCGTTGTCCGGCATCCCGCTCCATCTTGGTGAGGCTGCTCTTGAGGATATTGAGGAACCAGCTGCTCAGCCGAATCGTTTGTTGCAGAATCTTAACTGTGTAGGTTGTCAAAATATTAGGAAGGTCCTCATTCCTCCAGCCGCACGTTGTTTCCATTTATCATCATTAAACCTGTCTCTGTCTGCAAATCTCAAGGAAGTTGATGTTTCTTGTTACAACCTTTGCTTTCTTAACTTAAGGTTATACTCCCCCCACCAATTTGTTCTATTAACAAATCTTGTTTATGTTTCTGTCTGTTCTGTGCTAAATAGCTTTTTTTTTGTGTGATATAGTAATTGTTGCTCTTTGGAAGTTTTGAGACTTGACTGCCCAAAGCTGACCAGTCTCTTTCTCCAGGTATTTCTATTTTTTCCTTGATGTAAGTTTTGGATGTTGATACTGAATAGTCTCATCTGTATAGGTCCAAAATCTGGTTTTCATACCTGTTGTTATAAGGTAGGGGATAAGGTTGGTGATAAATGGGGTCAGGATAGATCACAAGTCCAAATTATAGCAACTTGGTCAATAACTGGGGTGGAAATCTTCACCCGGACGGATCCCTGTAGGCCTCTGGTTTTGAAAAGGACCCCAATTTTGTTTGTATCCCTTCTCCACTTTTTAACTTCTACAGGGATAGTCATCCATTGGGATCATTTTATTATAAATTTTGGATTGTTTTTCCCCCCAATCTTATGTGTATTATACCTGTGATGTTCTTGAGGAGCGGTTTTGTTGGTAAAGCTTGGGGTCTTCAAGGTATATTTCTTTGGAGGTTTCAGGTTCGAAACCCACGAGTGAGTTTAATTGTAAAATTTTTTGTTGTCTCTGGATTAGGATCTTGGGGGTCTGGATATTGGGACAGGTGCGGGATTCCTTGAGTATATAGTAGGGCGAACCTCTTATTTTCAGTTATAAAAAAAAACTATACCTGTGATATTTGAAGTTCCCCACCAAAAAAAAAACAAGACAAATAAATTAAGAAAAAGAAAAAATGGGGATTTACAAGACTCATATGATGTGAAACTAACTAGATCTGTGTTTTCGTAGTCTTGCAACATTGAGGAAGAAGCGGTTGAAGCTGCAATATCGAAATGTAGTATGCTCGAGACATTAGATGTCCGCTTTTGTCCAAAGGTGGTGTTTTCCTTTCCATTTTCGACATTGTTTGATAGTTTTGATCATATGGTAATGTTAGTTTTGGCTGACCTTGAAATGTTTCTTGTACGGGCAGATCTCGTCGATTAGCATGGTACAATTGCGGATTGTTTGCCCGAGTTTGAAGCGTATCTTCAGCAGTCTGTCGCCAACATGATTAATTCTTCTTTTCCTTTAAAATTTTCCTTGTCAATTTCATGTAATCGAGACGACCCGAGTTCGTCACTCTATGTACATGATGGTCCTGAACTCTTCCAGCTTCCTTTGCTTTGGGGTATATAGTTAGTTTATCTTTGTGACACCTTAAAAAAAAAGTTTTCTTTTTGCCTATATTGCTACCATTAAGATAGCCTTCCATCTTTAATTCAGTTTTGCAGTTTGCTATTGGAGAGTTTGAGAATTAATGATTGAGAACACATTATATAAGTCTCTGTCGATACAATCAGTTTCTTGTGTACCATTCATTCTATTATCACATTTCTAATTCTTAATCGTTACGGAACTATAGTTGTTTGCTATCACGCCGACTTTAAATTACTGTCGTCATTTATCTAGGAATTATTTTTTTACAAGTTATCTTGACAACCAAATATATTAAGGTCAAACAATGGTAAATTGGTTCAGATACTTCTTAAATTTTATAGTTTAGTTTGAATATCATCTTGAAAAAATGTACTCATCATCACTCTTTTTGCCAGTAGAGTGAATGATTTTGAAAAAGGTCAATTTTGAATGATCCATAATTGAACAGATATGTATGTGTTTAATTGATCGTGATCATTTATCTAAGAAATAGCTTTCTACAAATTTTCTTGATATCTTGTAGGTTTAGCCGGTATATCTCTAAGTCGTTTATGAACATTTACGGATATATATAAAAGTAAAAAATATAAAAGATTAGAAGATAAAAGTTAGCTCTTTATGGAAAATCTGAAATGGGTCATCCATCTGATTGTGTTAGTACCAACACCAAAATTTGAGCATCTCCAATTCTTCAGTCAAGAAGTTTGTTTGCATATTCAAAAAGCAGAAAAAGGAATATTATAATGCAAAAAGTAGATTAGGACATTTGAGAAATAAACGAACAGCCACCGACAAGAATCAAACCAGCACACGTGAAAATGTTTTTCAACAAAACAAAAAGGAAAAAAAAAAATTGCCAATTTGCATCATTGGTCGATGGTTTGTTTGGATTTGAAGAGAAGCAATTGCCAGTTTTTTGTGGTGTCAATGGCTGTCTCTCACTTACCAATTCAATGAGCTCTGCCATTTTGAGTGAAACACAAGTCTCTTTCTCCATTGCATGAATCTTGCTTTTTCTTCAATCTTCATTCTGACATTGCAATGGCGACCAAGATTCTGTGGTGTCTGTTGTTTTGTGCCCTGTTCCTCTCGGTGTTTTCTGCTGCAGATTGTGAGTACATGTTCTTGCTCATTTTTCTTACTTTTTTTTTTAAGTTCTAATACGATTGAGGAAGGGGATCGAACTCAGACCGCTTAGTTATGAAAAGTTACGGACGTTTGTTGAGCTACTTCTTTTGTTGGCCTCATTTTTTTTACTTCATAAGTTTTTTTTTAATATTCATGAGTGTCTGGACTAATTTATGCACACCTCGTCTATTTTTATGGGAAGACCGTCTAATTTTACAACATTTAGTTAATTCTTAAAGCTTTATGATTTATGATTTAAAGTTTTTTTTTTAATGTTGTGTATGATGCATTTTTGGTGTTTTCTAGAATTAAGATTCTCTTCTGGGTTTGTTGTAATTGATTCTGTATTTGACCAGAGAATTTTCTTCTTTGAATGTTTCTGTAATTGATGCTTCTGGGTTCTTGCATTCTGATCTGAATGATTGATTTGTAACTATAGCCAACAGCCATGAACATTTCTAAGTTCAGATCTGTAGCTAATTTATAGCTTTTTGGTAGCTGATTGATCCCTCTCTCTATTTAGAATTGTTCTTTAGTTTCCAAAGGGCAGCCTCGTTGGTTGAGACTTGAGATTTTCAAAGCATGCTTTTCTAGAGATCTTAGGTTAATTGTGAAATTCATCATTGTTTTCTAGATTCAGGCCTTGAGACGGGCGTGGATGCCTCCAAGTATAGTGGAGCGAACCTCTCATTTCTCGATTTAAAAAAAAAAAAATTGATCTTTGAAGTTGAAATTCTGTTACTTCTTTAACACTGTTTTCCTTTTGATCTGTTCTGTATCTTTTGCTGGTGTTCTTGAGAGTATAAATTTGCATTTATGTTGTATGATAAATTGGAATCGAATTCGGAAATTTACTGTTGTTGATTTGGAACAATTGCAGCAAATGTGACTGATAACCCTGCTGATAAACTAGTGGTTGTACTTAACAATAACAGAACTGCTCACAAATTATCTTCTCTTAAAGACAATCCTGGCTTGGCCTGCCTTGCTCTTCAGTATATTAAGGCCTACCAAGGGAAATGTGGAGCGGTTGGAGGCCCCGACGGAATGAAGCCTCCGAATTCTGCGTTTGTCGAAACTTTTGCCCCCAGCTGTGGCATTGTTGTATCGTCTCTCGCCCCGATCACGGGACGGTTGCTCGGTTGCCAGTCTAAATATGTACACGCTCCTGAAGCGTTTTCTGATGTTTTGATGCTGAATAGCAAGAGCTTGGAGATTCTTAACAACAAGAATCACACAGAAGTTGGAGCTGCTGTGACTGGCACTGATGGAGGTTCTCCTTACTTTTGGTGTGTGTTTTTCAGCAATGGCAGCTTCTCTGACAGCTTTTCTTTCGAGGGTGGAGTTGCGAAGTTAACACGCCCTGGTTGCTACAGTGGGGCTAATGACCAATGCAGCGGAGTCGACAGTCGGTTTTCGACCACCCGTATGTTGCTATTTGCCTTGACATCTTTGGTTGCCATGATAGATGTCTTAGTCTTCTGATCATCAGGTCTCATCTAAACTCGAAATTGTCGTTTTACTTGCTTTGCAACCAGATTTTTTTTCTTTTTCATTGGTCGGGGGGGTGTATTCTTTGTTTGATTTTGTCGTTTTCGATTTGTTTTCGAAGTGTTCGATTGATGCTATTCGGTCATCAAGCCATCATATGTTGTAAAATCTTGTGTATTCTTGGATCTTTTGGATCCATTTTTCTCTGTGAGTTGTTAAAGAAAGTTCCACTATATAAGTACTCGATGTTTGAATATTTGATCTTTTGAAATAATTGTTCTATGATGATAAAATGAAACTGTGATTCAAATACTGATACAAAGTATTCGAATAACCGACTACTTATAACTTAATTTTTTATTGTCTCAAAAGAGATCATTTTTTGGAAGTATCTTTTTAGTTTCTAGGTTTTGGAAGATGTTTCAAATTAGTCAATATATTCTAAAATTAAACTTTTTACATGTGTCATTTCACTAATATTCAATTTTAATCTTTAGGATAACATAATTGTTAATGACATAATGAGATATTTACACTAGGATGATAACCAAACTAACTTGAAATTTCAATAAATTGATGATATGGTTATTTTGGTCTTCATATGAATTTTATTTTTAAAAGAAAATAAGTATAAAAACCAACTGGCACAAAGATCACATAAAATCATAATGAAGCATTATCGAAATATGTTAAGGGTAAAAGTGTTTAAATTTGAAACAAATAGACTAAATAGAATTTTTCAAAAAAAAAAAAAAAAAGACTAAATAGAATCTTCACCAAAAATCTAGGAATACAAAGGATAATTTTCTCTTTTTTAAGTCAAACAATATTGGAAATTGAGAGATTTTAACTCATAACTCCTTGATCATCAAGTTATACGTCATATCAGATGAGCTAAATTTTTGTCAAATAAAACTAAATGTAATAGGATAAGAGACTTGTTTCGTGAGAATACAAGATCCAGATAAACTGAATTAGACACTTACACATAATCCGCGAACTTGTGATAAAAGCAAGCAAACACAAAGAAGTTAAGACTCCCAAAACATCAAAGAAACTTCAAAACAAATACAAAAAGCAGAAGAATGACGAAAATGCCACTAAAAGAGCCACCAACTCTGTAAATCCAATAAGCATCAAACCTAGCACATCCCTGTTCCAACTGAAGCATTGCAGCAATTGTAAAGATCAACCCCATGAGAAGAACAGGGCAACAACAAGCCAAGGTTAATGGACCATTCCTCATCCTCCTCGGCTTCGATGCTCGGTCTCCGGTCAATATACAGCGGCGACACCACCGCCAGAAGCCCGAGCCCTACCGCCACCAACCGGTCGTAGAAACAAAACCTGCTCCTAACCCCATTCTCTTCTTGCGTGTTGTATTGTTGTAATGGAACTGTTTCGAGGCCTTTTTTTTTGGAGAATGGGAATATTTTTGGTTAATGATATGGGAATTTATTCTGTTGGGAATAGAGGTATTATTATTCTCCTGTAATAAACAGAAACTCATTTCATTATTTGTTATTTTGATATTATTTATTATGGTTTGGAATCTGATTCCAATTCCAATGCCTTAACTGAAAATTACAAATAAAAAGGAACAGAAATATGAACATTAGTGTGTGGATACACGTGTCCAAAATGTGGGATTTCAACATGTGTTAAAAAGTGGAGTTGAGCCAACAAGAATTGAGGGTTCAAATTACCCATATCAAATATTGATTAATTAAGAAAAAAATTTGTGTTGAAGTAAGATTAGGAATTTAAGTACATTTTCCTATATTCAAATACTTTAATTATATTTAAGTTCATTTAATATCGTTTTTGTTTTAGATTCTATATCTTAAAAGGGAAAATTTTGTTGACTAATGATTCTTTTTTAGTTTATTTTTATATTTAAAAATGTAATTGTATTTTTTTTTTAATATAATTGCATATTATAAAAAATATAGAAACAATATTATAAAATTTTATTTTATTTAATGCAAATAAATTACCATACGAGTCTCTAAAAGTTCAAAAATAAAAGGGATATATTCTAATATACATATAAAAAAAAAGTAATTTAACAAAAAAAATAATAATAGAATTTACTTTTTCATATCAATTTATAACATTTTATTTTGTAAAATATTTCATGTATAGTAAATTTGGGTTACTAATCAAATCTTCATGAACTTGCATTTTAATGGAAATAATTGATAGAGAAGAGAGCAACTAACTTATTCCCTATTAATTCTAGCCAATAATTTCCTTAATCTAATTTCAAACTGAAACTCTAAACCGTACAAAATAAGAAAGAAAGAAACTTAAAAAAAAAAAAAAAAAGTTCACAAAACAAAGAGAAAACTTACTTTATCAAGCTTCTCAAAACTAATGGCCTCACTGGCGACGACTTGCTTCCCATGCACATGCTTCCATGGATTACTCAATCTTAGATTTGGCCTCCACCATCGCCATCGCGCTCGAACTTCGATCATCTTCAAACCTCAGATTTGGTTCTTCTTCTTCTTCGTTGTTGTTGTTAAACCCAGAGAAAGTTCAGTGTCTTAACTGATTGAAGATGATCAACTCAACAAATTAAAAGGCTATTAATTCTTATTGAAGCGGAAATATTTTAATCATTTTATAGAGATTGACCCAATTTTCTCTCTCTCTATCTATATATATATGTAAAATCTTCAAATAATAAGATAATTAAATAACCGGCACGTGTTTATCTTACGACCGCTCGTGTCAAAACAACCGGCGGCCAGATGCCACGTGTTTATCTTATGACGTGGGAAGTTGCAGTTCATACCGGAAACGTAGCCAAATAGTGTCTTCACTTCAAACGATCGCTTGCTCCCACCCATCCTTTACATTTTACCTACCAATTTTCTTCTATATCTGAAACCTTCATCTCCGGCGCCGTTCCGATGCTCTGATGGCGGCCGCCGATTTATCACACTTCTCTCCGTTCCCTCACCGTAGCCTCTTCTTCCACTCCGCCTCCAAATCCAGGCCTGTATTCCTCCCCATACTGCACCGTCCTCAGATTCTCCGCCGGATACAGTACCAACGCCGGTTAGGAGGTTGTTTAGAGCGTCGTCTCGTTGTTTCCAGTTCGCTTGGTGCCGAATCTTCGGTTCTTCAACAGGAGCGGCGGGATGAGTCTTCGGTTCTTCTCGACGTCTCTGGAATGATGTGCGGTGCGTGCGTCTCCCGCGTCAAAACGATTTTGTCGTCCGATGATCGAGTTGAATCTGTGGTGGTTAATATGTTGACGGAGACGGCGGCGATTCGGTTGAATTCGGTTGATTCGGCGATGAACGTGGCCAGGAGTCTGGCGCGGAGATTGACGGATTGTGGTTTTCCGACGAGGTTTAGGGATTCGGAGGCTGGAGTGGCGGAGAATGTGAGGAAATGGAAGGAGATGGTTGAGAAGAAGAGAGAAATGCTGGTTAGGAGTCGGAATCGAGTGGCTGTTGCTTGGACTTTGGTTGCGTTGTGCTGTGGCTCACATGGATCGCATATCTTGCACTCTATTGGGATTCACATCCATGGTAATTTTGTAATCTTTAATGATTTATTGCTTTAACCTAAATCTGAATAACAAAGAATCTATAGGCAATTAGGAATTCCATAAGTTTTGAATTCATCAGTATGAGTTTGAAATTTCGAGACTAAACTTATGATAATCTTTAGTGTTTTAAGTATAGCGCAAGTGCAGCCTGTAATGATAGTCCAAATGAAATGAATAAACTTATTTCGCCATTTCAGGACCATGGATGGAGATACTTCATAACTCGTATGCGAAGGGTTGTTTTGCTTTGGTTGCTCTTTTAGGACCGGGACGAGGTTTGTTTAATTGTTTATACTGCTACTTTCTGAAAAGGAACCATATTGTCATCACGGAAAGATTGCTTCATACAACAATAGTATTAAACTAGCATTAGATTGTTTTTGTGCTAAGCCTTGAAGTTATTTGTTTTACTGGCCTTTTGGATAGTAATTTGTATTCACTTTGTTGTTAAAGAAACGACCACTGAAACTTGCCATTATGATCTGTTATGATGTTCAAAATGATAGTTTGCTGCAGAACTACTTTCTGACGGTCTGAGAGCATTCAAGAAAGGATCACCTAATATGAACTCTCTTGTGGGTTTTGGATCAGTTTGTGCATTTATTATCAGTGTGGTAGGGCACTTTGTCAAAGATCTCAAGTTCTTTTGGTTATTTACTTTTAAGAATATGTTTTTTGTTCGAGAGCATCGTAGTAAACTGTTTACTCTTGTAGGTTTCACTTCTTAATCCTGAGCTAGACTGGGATGCCTCATTTTTCGAAGAGCCGGTGACTTGCTCAACCTTCAGCTCTATCTCTTCTTGATGCAATTGATAATATTTAATCTATGTTCACATTCAGTTTTGTTTATTAAATAGATGTAATTTGGCTCGTGAATATGCATTTCTCAGTGCAACTCATTTTTTTAGCATGCAGGTCATGCTTCTTGGTTTTGTGCTTCTTGGGCGCTCTCTGGAGGAAAGAGCAAGGGTTAAGGCTTCTAGTGATATGAATGAACTTTTAGTAAGTTTCAATAAATCTTAAACAGTTGAACATTGTTACTGTGGTTGAATATCAAGAAGTCACTTCCACATGCTTTTGAGTTCTTGGGAAATTCTATCTTTGTTGTTGAAGAAAAGTTTAAACCATTAAAAATTTTTGTATAGCAATGAGCTACATGTCTTTAGTTATGAACTGTTGATCAATCATCCATCAAATTAGATGACTTAGCATTAGCAAACTAATAGACTACACGTCTTTCTTTTGCCTACGTGATGCAATACCTTAGCCACGTGAAAGTTAGATCCTAATAAATTAGTCTATGTGAACCTAAGGCATATGAAATGGGAAACCCCTACATCTAGGAGGCCATTCAAGATTTAAGACACCAATTTGAAAGCGTCAAATAGAAGACACTTTGAAGTTGTAAAGCAGCCAAGATCATGACCAATAAATTTCACAACCTTACTTGTGTTCTATAGACCCTAAATTTCACCAGCACAAAGTTGACGATTGAGTCTCTTTGTTTTGTGAAATATAATGATCACCCTCCAGTTGAATGTTGTATCCAAGTGTTTGTATGGAGTTGTTCTCTCTGGAGTATTAGTCTCCTTATTTCTTCAGTTGTTTATATAATTTCTTTTGTTTGCCTCTTAGCCCAAAAATTCATGTTTTTGCAGTCTTTGATCTCTTCTCATTCACGGCTTGTGATAACTCCATCAGAAGGGAGTTCCTCTACCGATGATGTGCTTTGCTCAGATGCAATGTGCATTAAGGTGCCTACTGATGACATTCGGGTTGGAGACTCAGTTTTAGTTTTGCCTGGAGAAACTATTCCTGTAGATGTAAGCACCAGAGATTATTAGCAAACAATGCCTTTTTATTTGATGGCCTAAATGACCATGTCAATGATTTTTTTTCACAATTACATACCTCCTCCTTCTCTACCTTCTGTAAAATCTCCACTATGAATAGTTCCTGCCCTTCCTTATGGAGGACCAATTTGAAAATGCTTGGCTAACAAATTCTTGGTTGAACAGGGGAAGGTTCTAGCAGGAAGAAGTGTTGTAGATGAATCGATGCTTACTGGGGAATCTCTCCCTGTATTTAAGGAAGAGGGCCTTATAGTCTCCGCTGGAACTGTGAACTGGGTATGATTTTTCCTTGGATGTTAAGGATTTCAAACTGCATGTTGTTCAGGTTTACATACAAGTATGATTTACCTCCTCATTTCAAAGAAGATGACTTTTTCTTTGGCATAAATCATAATTGATATCTTCTAGGATGGTCCTTTGAGAATTGAAGCGTCTTCGACTGGCTCGAACTCAACTATCTCGAAAATTGTTAGAATGGTAAGTGAATTTCTTATATTTATATTGTTGCAGAATTTACATGCATATAATGGTAAATTTCATTTTCTTAATGGGCTATCTCGTAGAAGTAACGACCAGAATAGTAATATTTTAACTATTTGAACAAGTCTTTTGTAGACAGCATTTTCCGTAGCTATTTTTTTAGGCATATAGTACAGCTCCAACAAATAGGTCATTCCATCTCATTCTTTCTCACATTTTCTTAGCATCTAGTAAGTACAGTTCCAAGACATCAGGTAAACAGTTGGAGGCTTCGCCATTACATGTGGTCCTGCTTGAGTTGTGGCTTCTAAAAAAACAAAATGGTTTTGCTCTGGGTGAACTTAATTTTAAAACTAGCTTGGACTGGCCAAAAGTTATCACCAAATTCTATCCACTCTATTTGAATAATCCTTGCATAAGAATTCCTTACCACTGCACATACATTGAACTTATTACTGCTTAAAACTACTGAGTGAAGGAGGGACAGATATTTCACGGCTGAAGCTATAATGAAGCTTTATGTATAACCATCAGGTTGAGGATGCACAAGGTCAGGAAGCACCGATACAAAGGCTTGCAGATTCTATAGCTGGGCCATTTGTGTACACTATATTGACTCTCTCAGCCGCAACATTTGCATTTTGGTAATCACGTGCGTCTTATTTTTATACTTGTTTGCAACTCCGGTGTTTAATGTCTGAAAGGGTGGTGAAGGGCCTAAGAAGAATTTGGGTGCGTTCTTAATGAACCTCATATTTGTCTGACATGATAATTCCCTATCGTATGAACATTCCTTGGGAAATATACAGTATATCTATACAGTTAACTCGACTATAAAGAGTGTTTTTCTGCAATATACTTGTTTATTTACATGGTAACAATTCATTTCCAGGTACTGCTTTGGTACCCAGATTTTTCCTGATGTGTTGATTAATGATATTGCTGGACCAGATGGAGACCCCTTGCTTTTAAGCTTGAAACTTTCAGTTGATGTCTTGGTAAGTGGGCGTTGAACTTTTTAACCGGAGAATTTGAAGTCTCAAATTGTGTTGCCAAAAAATGCATGATTATGAGTGGACGTTATTTTAATATGTAAAGCAGGGGCAAATTCAATATTTTTCTAGTGCCCCCCCATGATAAATAAGTGTGATTGAGTAAAAGTGCATGCAAAAAATGTCCCAAACTTGCCTTCACAGCCAGACAGACAAAAAAAAATAAAATAAAATAAAATAAAACAAAAAAGTTGAGCTTATTTTTATTTTGTCATCCCGAGATAGGAGGAGAATGACTGTGACTATGACCAAATTGGATTTTAACATGATTTAGGAATGGGAAGTGAAGTTCATGTTAAAAGATTAATCTTAGTACATCCATGGTGCCATATTTTTCATAAATTAAATGTGCATATGAAAGTCTCGGTTTAACCCACATCACATTGTTGATTTAAATGTGGTAATTTTATTTTAATTGCCCTGTCAGCATGATTTTGTTTTGTTGGCGAATTGGTACTTCTTCAGGTAGTTTCTTGCCCATGTGCACTTGGACTAGCCACTCCCACAGCAATTCTAGTTGGCACCTCCCTTGGTAAGTTTCATTTTCCTTTTATAAAATTAATGAAATTAATAAGATCGTTAATATTTTCATTAAATGTGAATCCACGTTTATATATATAGATAGATATATATATATATATATATATATATATATATAGAGAGAGAGAGAGAGAGAGAGAGAGAAGCAATGTGTGATATTCTCTCCTTAATCTGCCTTCTTAAGAACTTTGAATGATGATATGATTCCAACCATAAGTAGAATCTGGAAGTTAACAAGTTGTAGTACAGATCAAGGATGAGAAAGAAAATCATGTAGGGATAGGGATTGGGAGACTGTTTCCACAGTGAAGTTCAAAAGAACACAGAATTTTCTATTGTTGCTCTGATTTTGTTCACTTTTGATGGATGTACTGGCACATCTTGTAAATTTATTTCATTCTTGAATTTAAGTTGATGCTGTCAAAGTTGATTGCTCGTACTTGAATCATATGTCTGAGTCCTCTTTATTTCATATTTGCATAGGAACACCCAATTGAGATTACTGTATATCATTCTACTTCCACCTTCGTAATACTAGATCTCATTAAAACAAATGTTGGAGTTTAATGTTATTGTGCTCTAAAAACTGATCAGGGGCTAGACGAGGACTTCTAATAAGAGGAGGAGATGTATTGGAACGCCTGGCAGGCATAGATTGTGTTGCTTTCGACAAGGTGATTATTTTATGATAATACAATCACCACCTTAACTTTCCTTCACACAACCACGTGAAACTTCTTGGATAAGTTTTCCTAGATTATACAGGCAATGTTTTTCAGTCTCACCAAATTTCTCAACTTTCAGACAGGGACACTTACTGAAGGAAAGCCTACTGTCTCTTCTGTTGTTCCTTTTCTTTATGGCAAAACAGAAATTCTTCAAGTTGCTGCTGCAGTAGAGAAAACGGCTTCACATCCAATTGCAAAAGCTATCATAGATAAAGCAGAATCTTTGAACTTGACCATACCAGTCACAAGAGGTCAGCTGGTAGAACCAGGCTTCGGATCTTTTGCCACTATAGATGGGCTACTAGTTGCAGTTGGTTCATTAGAATGGGTTAATGATCGATTCGAGAAAAAAGCAAGTACATCTGAGCTTAAGAATCTCGAGCATTCTGTGTTTCAGTCATTACAGGGGGTATCATCTTCAAATCATTCAAAAACAGTTGTTTATGTTGGAAGTGAAGGAGATGGCATTATTGGTGCTATTGTAATATCTGATCGTTTGCGCTATGATGCTGAATCCACTGTTGATAGGTAATTTTCACTCTTGTGAAATGGATTTCTCATTAATCTGTCTATAAGTTCTAAATTTAGCACAATCACAGCTACATTAGCAACCAACTCTACTCTTTGTTTGTGAGATCCAAATGAATTATGAATAACATTCATTTTGTGTTTTTTCTTGTGACATTGAGAAAAGGAACACCTTAAAAATGTTATTATCATGATGCCAATTGTTTTGGATTCCCAGCACTGTCCCAGGATGTTGTTTTTATTTAAATACTCTATAGTTTAGGTTGCCTGCTGTGCTGAACATTGTGTTATCGTGCTTAATCTGTTTCTTTTGATTGGAAGGCTCCAGAAGAAGGGAATCAAAACAGTCCTCTTGTCTGGAGACAGGGAAGAAGCAGTTGCAAGTGTAGCCAAGACAGTTGGAATAGAAAATGAATTTGTCCACTCATCTTTGACTCCTCAAAATAAGTCTGAACTTATTTCCACTCTAAAAGCTGCAGGACATCGAGTTGCTATGGTATTGTTTTACAAGTTGACCAATTATTTGCCTAAGAGTTTACTGCACATGTTACTGACTCACTTGCTATTTACAAGATTTAAGGCCATTATGACACTATGACAAAGTGGATGATTGTATTAGTGACTCATCTTTGCTATCTTATTCCATTCAATCTCTTAAAGTGAGGTCAATATTTACATTGAAGTTTCCGTTGAATTATATTAAATCACTAATAATGATATCAACCAACATTTACCCTATATGTAGAATTCAATTTAAGTTTAAGTAATGGGATGGGTAAATTTAATTATATCAACAAACCATATTTATGTTAATCGTTCATTTGAATAATCAAGTTCTCCAGGTGATATGTGTTGGAAGTTCCAAATATGTTCTAAACTATCAGATGTAAAACTAACTAGCTATAGGATCCTCTACAACCAACCAGCCCTTTTAATTTTGTATTGCCAAGACTAGGGGCATGATGTATGACAACCAAGAGTTTAGGGGTTCAAATCATCCACTCCAAATGTTGTTGAGTTGAGAAAAAAAAAAAACAAAAAACTATATCTTACTTGCCTTGTGGTTTTTCATAGGTTGGTGATGGCATAAATGATGCACCATCTTTGGCTTCTTCCGATGTTGGGATTGCTCTGCAAATTGAAAGACATGAAAATGCTGCTTCCAATGCCGCATCCATTTTACTTCTTGGAAATAGACTATCTCAGGTTCTACCTTTTTCTCAACTTTTTTGTTCCTTTTTGTACTTCTGGTTAATTTTTCCTCGTTTGATATATGTAAAGTAAGGTTCCCTATCTCTCTTGTAGACAAATTCAAAACTAAGATGTCACATGTAACAATTATATTGTGCATATTTCACATTGGGGTATAGTTAATGACTGTTATTGTTCTCCTTTTGTACTTCATCCAACTAATATCAAAGGATAGTCTGGATACCACCTTTCGTGTGGTTTTATTCAGCTTTCCTTACACTATTATCTTGTTCAAAAGGAGTTTTTCATCTTTCTTTTTCTTTTTTTTTTTTGATATCCACGAGTATTCTTAAGGTCAAACCGTTAGATCTTACAATATTTAGTGTTCAAGGAAATCCGTAGGAAGGAAAGGAGGTAGCTATCATAGATTCAATTCATAACCTTTCGAATGCTCTCTAAGTCTTAACCACTAGTTTCTTTTCAATGGTTTAAAAAAGTTTATCCCACAAAAAGGACCAATTCATTCTATGGCTTGTTCAGAAAAGACGAATCCCAAATATTTTTTCCATATTGTATTAAAATGCGGCGTGACCTTACTGGCAGCTTGTTGACGCAATGGATTTAGCACAAGCAACAATGTCTAAAGTGTACCAGAATTTGTCGTGGGCAATAGCTTACAATGCGGTTGCCATTCCAATTGCTGCTGGAGTGCTGCTCCCAGGATTTGACTTTGCAATGACTCCTTCCCTTTCAGGTGAATGTTTATAATACTAAAAATCTCTTCACTTAGTAATAGTAAAACTAAGCACTCCCCAAGTTACTAAAGAGAAACACAAAAACCAATCCGTACCATCCACAAAGTTATCGAACTTGGAGCTTCGTTACTCTAAATATCCCTATAATGTGGATATTCCACTTATTGTTTTATTATTGTATGATCATCCGTACAGTAATATGCAACTCGAATATGATTTTGGTTAAAAAAAATTATGGTAAATAGCAAATTCTAGTATTACAATTTAAATATTGTTAAATTTTTTATAAATATTTCATACATAAAAAAATGTTTCTACTTTCATTGTTTGCAATCAATATTTCATACATAGAACATGATTGTTTTCAATCAACTTATTGATAATTTGGCTTGTTTGAAACTATTGGTTTCACTTTGTTGGAGCCATTAGTTTTGTGGACTTAAAATGAATCTCGTTTTTGCTATATTTGATTTTTTTTCCCAAAGTTTTGACATTCATAGAATTTTTTTTTCCTTTTTTTATTATTCATGAAAATCTCCCTTTTTTTTATTTTCAGGTGGGCTAATGGCTTTAAGTTCGATAGTCGTCGTCACCAACTCGTTACTTCTGCAGATCCATGGCCCCAAAGAAGCTAAAAAAATCTACCTGAATCGTACATAAAATATGTTAGTACCTCCATTTAATTAAATTATAGAGTCTAGGAAAATTACAAATAAAATAGGTTAGATAAGTGCATGACTTAATATGTGCTTTGTTTACTTATAACTCTGGACAAACCTGGTAAAAAAACTCACGTGATTTTGAAAGGTAAAACATACCATATTCAAATAAAAAAGGATTGGAAATAGATAATGTTCAATGACTATTTAACTAGATTTTTTTTTTTTTTTTGGAGTTTTCTTAACAATTAAATATAATGGAATCTGTCCCGTAGAATTGTTAAATATAATAGAATCAGACTATTGTCTCGTATGAATAATTAAATATAATGAAATTAGACTGTTGTCTTGTGAGAATAATCATCATCGCACTATATTGCTCTCTAATTTCTCCTATCTCGAGAAGAGGGAGAGACTCGAGGTGGGCAGAATGGGCAATGAAACTTTTGCTATTTTTGATATTGAAACCAATGAATATAATGGGCCATTGGCTGATTGGGAAAAGAAATTCTCCATATTGAAAGCTTATCTTGTTTTGTTCTGAAATTTTATCTCATATGCATAATGAATTATGTAGATTGGGAGTATCATTCCTCACTTTTCAGTGCGTTTTCTGATTTTATCTCTGACCAAGGTTTTTGCATTTGTGTATGGAAAGGCTCATCTTGAACAGATTCATTGCTTGTGATCAAATTTCCCATCTTGATAATTGTGCAAACCTTTGTAGCCCATTTCATACCCATGTAGCAATTTACATGAATTGCACAATTTGAGTAACATTAGTGATTTCTTACATTTAAAATAAAGTGTGCTTGTTCCTTTTTAATGGATGTTGGTTTTAGTAGTGTTAGAGGGTGTGGTAGAAGATTTTGTTACTTTTTGAAACTCAATGAACTTAGATGTTATGGCTACAAATCTCTCACCCTTTTTATTTAGTAGGTTTTATTTCAAAATTATTTTTTTAATATGATCCCTTGGAAATAGTGTTTCTTTGAGTTTTTTTTTTTTTAATTTAACCGTGGAGATTTAAATTCGTAATCTCCTAAACATTGGATCATACGAAATATTAGATGTTACTGGAGCACTACGCAACCGTGTTTTTCTTTGAGTTCTTGTTTAAATTGGATCAAATATATTTTTAGATTTGATGGGTAATGATGCTATATTAGATCATTTTAATTAATTTGGAGTAGTTAATTCCTCTTATAAATATTACAATGTATGTGATTTTACGTTTTTTTAATTACGTGATACTTCTGTAATTTCTTTTTAACTTTTTTGTCCTGGTTAGCGCTGCATTTTGAAGGATTTTCTGAGGCAGAATGGAAGCTTTGGGATATGAAAACTCATATATTAAAATAAATATATAAATCCAAGTATATTTTTATTATGCACATAAAATAGATAAAATTAACTGTGAAACAATTTAATAGTTAAAGCAACGACACGTGGAAAAGGGCCTAATGTGATACTGTCCGAGTCTTTAGTATTACATTTGTATGGTGTTGTTCCTTTTGGAGGCAAGGTAGATTTCATTGATAATGTAAATATAAAAGAAAAAATTGAGCTCAAAAGTAAAGGGGGCATTAGCAGCTAAAAAATAATAATAAATTAAATTAAAGTAAAGTAAATTTTAAAATATTAAAAATATGATATGCCGGTATGTCACCAATTGTTTTTTTTTTTTTTTTTTTTTTTTTTTAATTCATCAGTTGGACAAGGAAGCGGAGTTGTAGTATAAACGGTAGCTTCCCCCGACCTACTTTGATTCAAAAGAAATTCACTCGTATTGATTGAAATCTATAGTGTATATATATTTTTTTTTAATTGAAGTATACAACTTTACAAAATAATTGAAGTTTATTGATTGTCTTGTATCTCAAATTTGAAAATTTAATAGTTTATGACTTTTGTTTATTGTGTCATTTATTTAGGAGGATCATTCAATATCATGAGATTTAAACTTCTAATTTTTATGATCCATAATATTATCTTAACCAGTTTGATTGTACTCAATTTGATTTTAATATAGTATTTAAAAAGTATAATTAAACTTTAAAAATTAAAATAAAATTTTATACACAACATTTAGCTGTAAAATTTGTGCATTTGCATCTATTTGGTCTTTCAGCTCTCAAACGAGTCTACAAAAACTTTAAATCCATTGATATAATTTCAAATTTCTATTTTGTATCTAATAAGTGATAAAATATAACATGAATTTAATCATGTAAGTGGCATGAAAGCGAGTCTACGTTCGAGATTTGAATTCATAATCAACAGATTACAATGTACTACAAGATGTCATGTAATGTTCATATCTCTCAAGAAAATATCTTAATATTAATTGAATTTGAAATTTTAAAATAAAATTTTAAGACTATATTTTTATTTTTCAAAACGTGATTTATTTGTTTAAAAAAAAAAAAAAAGCAAAAGGTGTGGCGTAGAATTTAAGGCTTGATTTTTAAAACCAACGACTAAAAACTGAAAAGAAAAACCATACTCTTTTTTTTTAACCACGTGACCTAAACTTCACTTACTTCACGTAATTTGTGTTAGATTTAATTTTAGTATTTTTTTTAAAGTATATTTTATTTTAGTTTAAACCTAAGAAACAACAAAAGTAATGTAGTCAGGAATGAATGATAAAAGAAAAACAAATGTTTATTTCTCTAAAAAAAAAAGATTTATTAAAAAGTGGGCTATTTAATTCGGCCTTTTTTTTTGTCTGGTTTCTTTTACAAAAAGGAAGAAAGAGGCATTAATTAGTAGATGAAAAAGTGGGGCCAAAAGCTTTTTTTAATAATAAGTTTTTAAAAAAAATAATAATAACAGAATAGAATTAAAAGTAGGCACGTGACCGTCATCGTAGAAGGGTAGAGAAGAGAGCAGATTGGTTGGGGTTTCATTACAGAAATGGGCTTTGCAATTTGCATGTGATTGGTGGGCCCCACACAGCCTCTCTTTTTTTTAGGAAAATTTCTATTAAATAGCTAAAATATAAACTGTGATAATAAAAGTGGCTGGAAATATATATATATGATGCAAAAAATAGGCAACAAGATTCATATTTTGATTATAATTATCGTTTTCATTTTTTTGGGAGAGTGAAGAGATAAGCCATATTCTACCTTTAGGATATAGTATTATATACATTCATCTCATCTTAACCACAACATATTTTTTTTTAAAAGTACATAAGAATTATAAGTTGACTTATAATTTTGAGGAGAAAATATCTGATTATACACTTTATTTTTTTGGGCAAATTCTTTCTCTTTACTAGTATTCTTGTAAATAACCTTTTTTTTGTGTTTTTTATTTTTTTAAAGCAAACATTAATCTCATTCAACTCCAATCAAAATGTTCTAATTAATCTTCTAACAAGGCAACAATTAACCCAAACTAAAATAACAAGAGTTCCTAAAGTCTGCTAGCAAGTGAGCAATTATGTTCTCTTTGCTCTCTGGCCTTAATCAATGAAAAAAATAAGTTATTTTGTGTCAACAATTATATTGTTGAATTCAGTGAGATTTCTAAAATCTAACAATAGAAGTGGTCAAGCACACTTCCTCTAAAATTCCCAGATGTCGGTGTAAACTGGCAACAGCTTCATGTTCTTTGCATCCAAGCTCTTGAAACCCACCAATGAGCTCAGCATGATTGGCCTATCTATACAATCACGAGCCACCCATCTATTTCTATTGTTACTCGTTCTAGCATCCCAAGGTGCATCAACATTTAGCTTCTAAGCACTCAATGG
>JBBMKA010000022.1:1618927-1652134 GCA_037833695.1 Sechiopsis laciniata | reverse complement strand
CATGTTTGACTATTTTAATCTTATTTTTAATGAGTTATTTTGTCATGCATGCTAGTAAAGTCCTACTAAAATTAGTTTTTTTAGTCGGGTCTTTACCGTTGGTATCAGAGCCAGGCATCGGGCTGGTGTGCCGGGTCCATCGGGACGCTGGGCCTCTAAGGGGAGGTGGAAACCCAGAGGGAAATCCTACATCGGTTGGGAAGAGGAACGAAGTACTACTTATAAAGGGTGTGGATACCTTCTCCAAGCAAGACGCGTTTTCCCCATTGGGGGAGAAACAAATCCGTGAGGCCAGTGAGCCAAAGCGGACAATATCTTGGCTAGCGATGGGTTGGGCCGTTACAGACATGAATATGATTACCCATTTTCTTTTAGAAAGCTCACTTTTAAGTGATAACTCATTTTGTGCCTCACATTTTGCAGTCACTTTTGGATCTGTATTATGTTGTTTAATAGCATTTCTCAACCATATCACATTTCCTTTTCTAATGCTAATATGTTTAGCCATATCAGTTAGGTTTTTTATTTTGTAAGTTTGGATGATTCTTTTTTGTGAAAGAATCTCCTCTCATATTAGTATGCTTTGACGAAGAATTATTTTGGTTTGTTTCGTTTGGTTGAATATATGGTTCAACCAAACGAAATATAGAAAAGAGTAAAGTTAAGGGTGTGTTTGGACGAAGGAGAATGACAATGATTATAGAAGAAATGAGAATCAAGAGGAGAATGAAAAAGTGAATGATTATGAGAGGAATGATTTTGTGTTTGGAGTAAAGGGAATAATTATAGGAGGAATGATTATTTGTTTTTTGGTGAAAGGAATGGATTTAGGAAATAAATAATAATGAATAAGATGAGAGTGGAAAATAGTAATGTGATGTTTAAAAAGTTGTTAGAAAGAATAAAAGTAGTTAGAAGGAGAATGAAAAAATGTAATTTTTGGAAAACATGATTATGAAAGAAAGAATTCTCGATAGTTCAAACACGGAGAATTATCTCAATTTTCATTTTCTCTCTTATTCTTAGTGGCTCAAAGAAATTATGATAACAGGACTTGCTTGATACCAAAAATAGAAAAATACCATAGCCCAGGAGGCATGTCGTTACACCAATTAAATACAAAATCTTGCCGTTCAGTTGGTTATCCAAACACTGTCAACAACATCACCACCCCTAAAAAAGGTAAACTACCCATAATTAAATATATATTTGTTTATAAACTCCCGCATCCTAATTAGCTTTTTTTGTGTTTTCTTAATGAGCAAAACTTCCCGTGGTACAATTGATGCCACAAAAAATATTTTATAAAATATATAATTTTTTGTGGCGTTAATGGTGTATGTTTCTCTACACATGTTGTCTTGAAATTTGTCATGATAGTGACGTTAACGGCGTCAAATTTGCCGTCTTAGGTACCTGTCAGACTTTTGGAACAAGGTGTGTGGGACCCACGTTAATCAATCCGGGGGGAGTATTGAGTAGACGGACCAATTGACTTTTCGTAAGTTAATTTCTCTCTCTCTCTCTCTTTTTTTTTTTTTTTAAATAGTTATTTTTTTCATTAAATTTAAGGTAAATTATAAATTTAGTTTTTAAAAAAAAAAACAAATTATGAATTTAGTTGGAGGAAAGTTAGAAGAACATATTCTTTTAACGCGCTAAAAACTTTTTTCCAACTGAAAGAAACCCAAAAGCATGTTCGAAAAAAGGAATAAACTTGAAGCCCCAATTATCTTCCCCATCTAACAGAAAAAAAAAAATAATAGTAACTGTACAGTTTTTTCAGAAGTGGGAAGAGAGATTTGGGACCTGCAAAGCCAAGGAACGCAAGCGATTAAATTCAGATTCACTGTAAAAACCATACTTTAGAACAGTGAAATAACAAAATTACAAATCTTGTAATAATTTGTTGAGTTTAAAGCTCAATTTTGCAGCGAAGCGATGGACAAGGCGAAGAAAAAGAAACAGAATAGCGTCCTGTCGGCAGCAGCCAGATGGGTTCCTTCCATTACCAAGGGAAAAAAAAAATGCTTTAAAAAGAAAACGACCCTTTGTTTACTCGAGAGAGAGAGAGATAAATGGGGTGAATGGTCTTTGTGATGTTGCAGGTTTTGTAACAGAGTTGTGGCAGATGGGTTTTTATCTTTATCTTTGAAATAATTCATTCCTTCCATCATGCAGTTGTGAGTTGTGTATTACACTACGATGTGATTGAACAGCCGCAGCTTTTCTTTGGCCTAACAGAAGAATCAAATTATTTCAAAAGGGAAATTTTAAATATTGTTTCCTCTTTAACTAACAATGTCTCTCCCATAGCTTCTCTCAGCATTTTAAACGTCCTTGAGAAAGAGATAAGAACAGGAGTTCTCCGTGATTTTTTCTTTCATTTTGGTGTTTGTAAAGAAAGTTGCTTTTTGGTTCTTGTGATTGGCTATGGAAAGTGCAGCTGTGGTGTGAAATGAAATCTTTGAAGGGGGCAGCCATGACATTTCCTGTTGAGCTTGTTGTTCTGGCTTTTCTCATCTGTGCTAGCGTTGGTGTGGTGGATTCTGATGATGGTAAGTCACCGTTAAGCAATGATAGAAAGAACTTGAACACTTCATAATGACATTGGCAATCAATTCAACTCGTGATGAACATTCTTCTCTTCTTAAATCTTTGAGGACTTGGTGGAAAGAAAAGAAGTATATTCAAGAACACTTCTGAAAAGGAAGGGTTTGGCGGCTGTTATGGAGTTTTTCGAGCATTATTTCGACACCCTTTTAATGTTCCAAGGCAGCTTGTTGTTTTTTAGTGTTATTTCAACAGTTTCCAATCTATGAAACTAGTGCTTTGCAATCTCTCATTTGATAACTATTAATCTTTCTGAAGTGCTCTGTTATGTTTACTTCATCCTTCAGCTCTTATGGCTATGTTAAAGATCTTTGGTTGCATGTTCCCCTATGTTGATTTGTTGAAGGAGCAACGTTGTTGGACATAAAGAAATCATTCAGTAATGAGGATAATGTTCTCTATGATTGGACAAGCTCACTGTCTTCAGACTACTGTATATGGAGAGGTGTCACCTGTGACAATGCCACTCTCAATGTTATCTCTCTGTAAGCCACAAATTTTGTCTGAGTTTTCTGGGTTAGTTTCATAATCTTGTGTATAGATTGTTCTAACTTGTTCATCTCGTTTTTTGTTGTCCAAGTAATCTTTCAGGTCTCAATCTGGACGGGGAGATTTCTCCTCGTTTGGCAACCTCAAGGGCGTGCAAACTTTGTAATCTTTTCTTCTATATTCCTATTCTCACTTTCTAAGCCTTTTCCTTTTCTTACTTTAGAACTTCTCCATTTCATTTTCTTATATTCCCTGGCGCATGCAAGTTTTTCAAAGAATCTTACAGTCTAATATGTAATATAATTGATTTTGATCCCACATTGGGATTTTTTGAGCAGGGATTTGAGGGATAATAGTCTTTCTGGGCAAATTCCAGATGAGATTGGTGACTGCTCTTCTTTAATCAATCTGTATGTCCTATTGAGTTAACAGATATTCAGTTTCTTTGACTTATGCTCACTGATGAAGTGTTGACACTCTGTAACTTTGTAGGGACTTATCGTTTAATGAGATTTCTGGTGACATACCATTTTCCATTTCGAAGTTGAAGAAACTGGAAATGCTGTAAGTTCAGACAAGTATCCAACTTTTGTTAACATTTTTGGTGTACTAATTATCAACTTGTTATGTCTAATTCTTTCAGAGTATTGAAAAATAATCGGCTTATTGGACTGATCCCGTTGACCTTATCTCAGATTCGAAACTTGAAGGTCTTGTAAGTTTTCATGCTATCCTTTTCTCCCTATCTTCTAAGTTCTTATTCAGGAAAACTAACAACTTAAGTATATTCATCTTGTATCTTTGGTTTTAGAGATTTAGCACAGAATAATCTTAGCGGGGAAATACCAAGACTAATTTACTGGAATGAAGTGTTGCAATATTTGTGAGTATTTTGCTCTCTTATTCTTTAAGATATCAGCCAGTTTTTTGTTGGTTCTATTTCTAAAACGGCACTTTGTTATTCTACTCTTTCTCAGTGGTTTGCGTGGCAATAATTTAGTGGGCACACTCTCACCAGATATGTGTCAGCTCACTGGCTTATGGTATTTGTAAGTGATCTTAACTTCCAGCAAAAGACTACAGCATTTCTTCCCTTCCCCAATTGAACTTATTCTCAACCTAATAAAACTCTTTCCATTTGAAGTGATGTGAGAAACAACAGTTTAACAGGCAGCATACCTCAAACTATAGGCAACTGCACAGCCTTCCAGGTCTTGTATGTATTATTTCCTTTTCATTGGAGAATAAGTGCACAATCCTGTGTATAACTATCTAAATTTTCTTTCTTATTGATTGGCAGGGACCTCTCATACAATTATCTTACTGGAGAGATACCATTCAACATTGGTTTCCTTCAAGTAGCCACATTGTATGTATACTTGAAGTGATTTTGCATTTTCATACTACAATACCTGCAGATATGCATCCCCAAGGGGCGGCCCCATTGGTAGAGGTTTGGAACCTCCAAGGTATGCTCCCTTGTAGGTTCCAGATTAGAAACTCAGGAGTGAACTTAATTGTAAAATCCCTTGTTGTCTCCTGTTTTTGAGCCTTTGAGACGAGCGTGGATGCCCCCCCGTTTATGCAGTGAGGCTAAGCATTGATTCCTGGTTACCTAAAAAAAATAAAAAAACTTCTGCCATGCTTTATGTGGTGTGGGTTTCAATGAATTGTTTGACTTTCATATTGTTCCTTCAATTGTTATGAATTTTCTTTACAGGTCCTTACAGGGTAATAAGTTGTCAGGTCCCATCCCACCAGTAATAGGTCTGATGCAGGCACTTGCTGTGCTGTAAGCAACTTTAGCTTTCTTACCACCAAGTTCACGGACTTTCTTTCCATGGAGGATATTTATCACATGATTCTTGCTCTGTATTTCAATTATGACTATGTTTCTAACTTCTCCTTATATTCAAATCAGAGATTTATGCTGCAACATGTTAACTGGTTCAATCCCCTCTATCTTAGGAAATCTGACTTACACTGAGAAACTGTAAGTATATTTTTACTGCTCTATGTCTCTATTTTTCCCATTTGACAGCACTATGTATAATTCCTGTTACATGAATCCTAAAATGTTGAATGAAGAAGCCTCTAGTATCCTTGTTTCCCATCATTCTTGCTATTTCTGTATACAAGAATGTATTGTAACTCACACATTTGATAGTAACATACACATTTTGTGAGATTTCTAACTCTTGTGATTGGTATTCCTTATGGCTTACAGGTACTTGCATAGTAACAAGCTCACTGGGTCCATTCCAGCTGAGATTGGGAATATGACAAAGCTCCATTATCTGTAACATTTCTCTCTTTATCTTCCTATTAGTGTGTAACATTCTTTGCTTTCTTCTTTGATTTTTGATCTACTTGGGGACATAACATGGTTTCTTAACAAGTTCAACCTTAATGTGCATTGAAGTAAACTCTTTCGTTGATGCAAATTTCAGTTCTTGGAGCATCTCATTTGTTATCTTTAAATCTGTAAATCTCCGCATTTCATTCATGTGTATGAGGCTTCAATTATGATGTTGATGATGATTGTTGTAATTTTTTTTCCCTCTGTAGGGAACTGAATGATAATCATCTTACTGGGAATATTCCAGCTGAGCTTGGGAAACTCACCAATCTATTCGATCTGTAAGCTTCATCATTCCGTTCATATATGAGTGCCTTTTGTATGTCTTAATTCTAATACCGATGAAGCTTCGTTGCAGAAATGTTGCTAATAACAATCTTGGAGGGCCTATCCCTGATAATCTTAGCTCATGTACGAATCTCAACAGCCTGTATCTAATCCAAACTCTAATTCCATTCAGAAGTATCTGCTATTCCTTAAGACAGTTAAGATTTGTTGGTTTCAAAAATGTGCATAGCAACAAATTGAATGGAACTATTCCACCTTCTTTCCAGAGGCTAGAGAGTATGACTTACTTGTAAGTTGATTTCAGCATCACAATCTGAGTTGCTAAAGAGCTTATTTGGTCATGAAAATGTAGATCATGGAATCTGCTTCATTTGGCTGTCATTATCTCAAGAGTAATATATATTTGCTTCTCATCGTAATGACCATCTGCAGGAATCTCTCGTCAAACGATCTACGAGGTCCCATTCCAGTTGAGCTGTCTCGTATCGGCAATTTGGATACGTTGTAAGTATATGAGATCTAGTCTTCACCCATCCTTCCTCCATATTTCTCATCCTAACTCATAGTTGCTGCACAGAGACATCTCCAATAACAAAATTAGTGGCACAATTTCTTCATCCTTTGGCGATCTGGAACATCTCCTAGAGTTGTATGTATCATCTTTTAACTCTTTATTCTTATTGTTGAATTATGTTAAACTACCAATCAACCCAAAAGCTTAAGCTGATGGGTTGTGGTAAATTTAATTATATCAACCAATACTCCCCCCTCACTTGTGGGCTTTGAAATTTGAAAAATGTCCTACAAGTGAAATTCAATTTTAATTGGGGATGAAATGACTCAGCTAGGGCTCGAATTCAGGACTTCATGCTCTGATACCATGTTGAATTATGTTAAACCACCAATCAACCCAAAAGCTTAACCTGATGGATTGAAGTAAATTTAATTATATCAACTAACCCTTATCATTGATTGTACATCATTGTGCCGAAATCACCGACCTTTGTTTTTGATGTCTATAGAAATTTAAGCAGGAATCATTTAACGGGACTTATCCCTGCTGAGTTTGTCAACCTAAGGAGTGTCATGGAAATGTAAGTGGTTCAGATATTGTTCTCTTTTTCTTGGTGAAGGTGTGGGATTCAACAGATCTCCTTTGAATGCAGCTAACTTTAAGTTCTCTTTAATAACTCTATTGTCCAAATGTTGCTATACTGTAGAGATATTTCACACAATCATCTCTCTGGGTTCATTCCTCAAGAATTGAGTCAACTTCAAAATCTGCCTCCTTGTAAGTTTCTCAAATTAAAACTTATTGTGGAAGTTTCCATCAATAATTCGTACCAAAAGATAAAGGGGGAGTATTATGTTTAGTGTTTTTAAAAACTCAGTTACAATAACCTAGGGGTCAAGTGCAAGGTACAAAAAAATGCTTACTTTTTTTTGTGAAACGTTAGCAAGAAAGTAGAACATTCCTAAAGAAGAGATAATATAGTTTGAATCGTAAATGTTATTTTTAACTAATAATCAACAAGTAAACCCCTAAGCGCAATGTTTTTTACATTAAATGTTTACTTATTTTTCTCATCTAGAGCACATCTTCTTACATGAGCCTGCCCATCAAAGTGAGGTGCTAAACCTGTGCCTTGAGTCTAGGCGTGTGCCTGAGTGAGCCTTTTAATACACGGATAATGTTCACATGACTACTAGTTGACACTCTTTTAGCAATTTCTTAAATGGATTGATTATGTCATGTGAACACTGACATCATAGCTAGAGTTCTGTTTGCTGAAAGTATATGAAGTGTTTAAGTAGGCATCCTACTGTTCCCTTCTTGGTATAATGATGAAACTGATGCAGGAGACTCGAATACAACAATTTATCTGGGGCCGTGACATCACTCATAAACTGCCTGAGCCTTACTGAATTGTAAGTTCATCATCGCCCAAACAAAAAAGTAATAGCATAATGCTGAAACAAGAGGTGTGTAACAAATCAATATACTGATTCTTACAGAAACATATCTTATAACAATCTAGCTGGAGACATTCCCACAAGCAACAACTTCTCCAGGTTCTCATCTGACAGGTAAGAATTTTTTTAATGCCTACTACCCCATTTTGCTTTCCATTTTTGGATAGATTTTGAAAGAAGGCAGAAAAGAAACACCGAAGGCATCTATCAATTGTTTAATCTTAGTATATTTCATAAACTGTACATGCTTCTGATGTTTGTTTACTTTCAGTTTCCTTGGAAATCTTGCCCTCTGTGGATATTGGAATAGCAACAACTATCCCTGTCACGAAGTTCATACGACAGACCGAGGTAATCATACTTCTCTAATGGTTTTGATAGTTGTATCTATAAATATAGTAGGGCTAGGTAGTTGTTAGTTGAAAATAGTCAAGGTATGTGTAACTTGTAATGTTAGCAAAATCTTCCATGCCATAATTACGCTTTATTGCTTTCAATGCAGTGACAATCTCTAAAGCTGCTATCCTGGGAATTGCTTTTGGTGCCCTGGTAATTCTTCTAATGATCCTCATAACAACAGCGTGCCGTCCAAACAACACAATAACTTTTACAGATGGATCCCTTGATAAACCAGGTACTTTTAACTATGCCCATCTATGAAGCTTCTCCATAGCCATCCCTATCTATGCTTAAATTTGTCGATTAACACTCAATTTGACACATTGTTTTGATGTGAATTTTATATGCAATTTATTTAAACAATTGAATGCTAAAACATTCTATTATGTGCCTGGTGAAACAGTTACTTATTCAACTCCTAAGCTAGTGATCCTTCATATGAATATGGCTCTTCATGTGTATGAGGATATCATGAGGATGACTGAAAATTTGAGCGAAAAGTACATAATCGGACACGGAGCTTCAAGCACAGTTTACAAATGTGTACTGAAGAATTGCAAACCTGTGGCTGTCAAAAAGCTCTACTCTCACCGGCCCCTTAGCATGAAGGCATTCGAGACGGAACTCGAAACCATGGGTAGCATCAAGCACAGAAACTTAGTCAGCCTCCAAGGATACTCCTTGTCTCCCTCTGGGAACCTCCTCTTCTATGACTACATGGAAAATGGCAGTCTTTGGGACCATCTACATGGTAAGTTTAAGCTTGATTAAGCCTTAATATTGCCAAAATTTTCGCCTTGCATGTTTATCTGCTTTAATTCTTTTTACTTGTTTATATACAGATAGGTTTTTCGTTTTATCTCACTTTTTCAGTGTGTAATGAATTTAGATTTGTCACTAATTTAGATTTCTAAGGCACTAGCTCTACCAAGATGAAAAGGCTAGACTGGGACACTCGACTTAATATAGCACATGGAGCAGCTCAAGGACTATCATATCTCCACCATGATTGTAGCCCTCGGATTATCCACAGGGATGTCAAGTCATCAAACATTCTATTAGACAAGGATTTTGAAGCTCATCTCACTGATTTCGGCATCGCCAAGAGTTTATGCACCTCGAAGACATATACGTCCACTTATATTATGGGAACCATTGGATACATCGATCCAGAGTACGCTCAGACTTTCCGACTTACCAAGAAGTCTGATGTTTACAGCTTTGGCATTGTGTTACTTGAATTGCTCACAGGAAGGAAAGCTGTGGACGATGAATCAAACCTCCACCAATTGGTCAGTACAAGTTTGTTGTGTGATTTACTTTACTTTCTGGTTTCTGTCACGTTTGGAGTGTGGAGAGTTATTAGTAAGTATTCACCAAGTTTTAAAATACTCAATAGTATCGATTTCTTTACGTGATACGCGGTTGCGTAACACTGTTTTAATCCTTCCTTAGGTTAGTATCTTTCAGTTCAATTATCAAGTATTTTAATTTTCATCTATTAGGTAAGCTTAAGCCGATGAGTTGGGGTCAATTTAATTATGTCCTCTTATTCTTTCATTGATATCTCAGATCTTATCAAAGACAGCCAACAATGCTGTGATGGAGACCGTTGATGCGGAAATAACTGCAACTTGCAAGGAACCTTGGAGCAGTAAAGAAGGCATTTCAGCTTGCTTTCCTATGCACCAAGAGGCAGCCATCCGATCGGCCAACAATGCGCGAAGTAACGAGCGTCATCGCGTGTCTTCTGCCCTCCCCCACACCACTAAAGCCAACACTAACCATAACATCCATGCCCCCATCTGCAAAAGTCCCTTCCTACAAGGACGAGTACACAAATCTAAAAACGCCGCACTTGCTAAACTGCCCGTCCATGAGCACCACAGACGCCCGTCTCTTCCTCAAGTTCGAAGAGGTCATGTCACAGAACAGCCAGTAATAAGCTATGCAAGCCTCTACAACTAAGAAACTAAATACCCTTCCAAAAATGGTTGGCTGGAA
This sequence comes from Sechiopsis laciniata, assembly GCA_037833695.1. Lineage (NCBI taxonomy): Eukaryota > Viridiplantae > Streptophyta > Magnoliopsida > Cucurbitales > Cucurbitaceae > Sechiopsis > Sechiopsis laciniata. The sequence continues at coordinate 1,642,008 of JBBMKA010000022.1, read as the reverse complement.
AGGTAGACTTAATGAATTCCTGAAAAAAAGAAAAAAAGAAGTTAACAACCACCTTAGTTTCCTGTATAAAAAATTTAAGAACCTTGTTTTACTGTCTAGTGTAAGCTATAAAAGTAGGAAGCAAAGCATGAACATGAATGTTATGGTAGATCTATACGTAGAAAATGGTTTTGGTAAAGTTTGTCTCAATTCAACACTTAATATGTTGATAATCGCATGTAGGTCTCTTTATTTAGAATTTTATGATCCCTTCTTAGCCGATTCGTAAGATACCTTCTATCCAGTTAGAGTTACCTTTATTAGTGGCTCGTCGGGGTTTATTCAGTTTCAATCCAAATTGTGAATCGAGACCAAAGTACTGGTTGGGAGCTTTCTGCCCCTCATTTTTTCTACCCCTTTTATGGAAGTGGTATTTTACAGTTCCTTCAATGAAGTTTATGGTAATACAAAAAAGTAAGTGATTTTGGGAAAGAAAGAACAATTATTGTTTGAAGCAATGGAGTGGCTAGTGTTAATTATGGGGGCTTGATGTTGAGGCCAGTAATTGAAGAGTGAGAGAGAGGGGATGATGGCATTTAAAGTGTAAACAGCAAAGCAGTAATAATTTACATGCCCTGCTGCTGCTGATGCTTTTGTTTACTGTACGGTTTGTCATTAACTTTAACTAGCCACTGATTTCATGGGTAATAAATCAACTTCACAGCACTTTTGGTTTGATTTATGTAACCATTTCTTCAACTTTACCTATTTGTGTCGGTTGAGTAAGGATCACCTTGAGGGGGAAAAACATCATTATTTTGATGTTTTGATTGTTTGGCTTGAAGTCTTAGCCAATCTCAGAAGGAAAAGCTTTTGTATTCAAATATGTTATTTAAAAAAAATTATCAATATTTAGCTATATGTCACTATAATATAAAATTTCAAGTGTTATCAAGGTAATCAAGGTAATGATTATAAGGAGAATGAAAATTAAGGAGAGAATAGAAAAGAGATTTGATTATGGAAAAGGTGATTATTTGTGTTTGAAGTGAAGAGAATCATTACGAGAAAAATAAAATAATGGGTACGATGCAAGTGAAAAATAGTGTTGTGATGTATAAAAAAGTTGTTGGAGAGAGAATAAAAGTTGTTAGAAGGAGAATAAAAATAAATGATTTTTTAAAAGCGTAATTATGAGAGGAATGATTTTCGGTGGCTAAAATATGGATAATCATTCTCATTTTCATTCTCTCCCTTATTTTTTATGGTCCAAACACATTTTCACTTTTCTGTTTTTTAATGGTATCCAAGTATCATGCATGGTGTCTTATCCTAAAATATTTAGTTAAAAAAAATTAGTAAAAAATTAATTTTGAAAGAAAATCATTATAAATTAAACTTATAACTTTTTGTTTAAAAAATTCCTCTTTGATTACTAAGACATAATGATTGGATTTTCAATTAGGTCATGAGGGAAATTTGCAAAAAAATGATTATGTCTATATTACCATTCATGATTAAGAGAACAAAAAAGTTTCAACTTCTTATCTACATCTTTTGTCTAGCTATAAAATAATTGGAATGCATACAAAGATACTTGTAGACCAGTATTTGGAATATTTAGTTGAACTCAAAATTTGTCTTTTAGTATTTTTCCACTTTCTGAAATGTCTATTTAGATAATTTTGTTTAAAAATCTTTAAATATTGAACGTGAACACCTAATTAGCTAGTGAAGCTCTATTTAACAAACTTGAACGAATTTTGGATGAGGTAGCATTTGACCTATCTGACAAATACCATAAACAAATGGTCGCATCGAATTAGGAATAAATGGATTAAAATAGATGGTCAAGTTGGCCAGGTTGTAAATTAGGGCTATATATAATTTATTAACCTCTAAGCTTAGTCTAATTAACTGATAGATAGGTCCCATCTTCACACCTAACCTTATCTGATACTGACGACAACCGACATTTTAATTCTTTGTACTATTGTTTTTTGAGTTCAACAATATTTGAAGTTAAGAGTTCTTAAATCTGTACCTCTTGGTTATCAAATCGTACATGATATAATTGGAGTCCTTGACCCAAGCAGAGGTACTACCCCGCTGGGACTACTATTTAACTTTAATGGATTTCACAACATTTGAAAATTTAATACTACGTTTCAAGGCTTCTAATACTTCAAGAGTATTCTATTTTAAGCGCTTCCCAACAATGTCAAACTTGAGACGTCTAAAGAAGCATGTCTCAAACGTCTCAGCCTCAACCGTTGAGCTGCCCCTCTGGGACAAAACTCTTTCCCTTTTGGCTATTAAATTTCTTGTGGGAAAATTACACAATCCACCCCTAAAGTATGGTGTTTATAACAATTAAGTTTTTAAACATTCAATTTGTACAATCACCCCCTTGAAGTAGGATAAGTATTGCAATTTAATAACTTTAAAGTTAAATTTGATGATTTTGACATGTGTGAAGAGGATAAAATTGTCCAAATAAATTTTATTTTCTTTGCTCTCGCTAAAGACATGCAAAAATCCATCTAACTTTCCCTCTTTCTCTATGGTGGAGGCTCTATCAAATGTACTTAAAATAGTGTTTATATATAATTTTGAAACAATTTCAAACTTTATCAATGAATTATTATTCTTTCATTTAACAAGAATGAGATTATAGCACCACCAAAGAACCGCGGTCCCTGGCAACAACATTGTTCTTCCCAAACATAGATCTAAATCTGAAGAAGAAAGTATTCTCAGTCACCAAATCGATCACCATACCCAAATGAACGCGCCATACATTGTGCATTACATTTTTAAAGGACTCAACATTGATTAATTTCTGTGCAAGGACCTACCCCACAAGGCACAAGGAAGAGTTTCATAAATCTGAGACCTCAAATTCTTCATCTGTCAACCTCATCGCTCTCCTCCGCCTTTGTGTGCTTGCATTCAAATCCGTTTTTACCACACTGTGTAGAAAACAAGAATAAAATACTTTGTAAAGCTAGGATACTACTCAACACAGAAGTAATTAGAAACAGATTCTATTATTCTCATTCCTGTAAAGATTTTAATGAAATTGTTTGAAAATTATATATGAACTCTATTTTTAGTACATTATGATAGAGCCTCCACCATCAGGGAAAGTTATATGAATTTCTATAAGTTTATGTGGATTTATGCTGAGTTTTTAAAGAGGTAAGAAAAGAAAATTTCTTTGAACAATTTTACCCTCTTCACACACGTAAGAATCATCAAATTTAAATTAAAAAGAATCAATTGCAACACTTATCATACTTCAAAGGTGGTGATTGCTCAAATTGAATGTTTAAAAACTTAATTGTTACAAACACCCTACTGTAGGGATGGGTTGTAGTTGTACAATTTTCTCATTTCTTGTAATATAATCTTAAAAGAATAACAACAATCTATCAAACAAAGGAATAAAATCATATATATATATATATTGAAAGGCCAATCAGCAAAAGAAACTCATCAATGTCATTGCATTGTTCATGTTTACATTCTCAAGGTCTATAAGAAAGAAGCCGTAGTAGATGAAGGACCCAGATCCTGTGAAACACATGGGTCAAAACGTGCAGAGAGTGTTTGGGGAACCAATGTTAGAGACCATTATAAGGGCAGTTTAACATAACAACTAAAGTTCTAAAGTCAATTACAAAGATCAGCAGTTTCTCAACCAACCACGTTTGTCAATCTTGCTGAACCAAAAAAGATTGGAAAGTTAATAGGGTTGACGACTTAGTGGTTAAAGAGAACCTTGAAGATCCAAAAGATTACGAGTTTCAATTTATAATGGTCACCTATTTGAGGGAATACTTTACCAAAAGTTTTGTTGACATTCAAATATTGTAAGGTCAAACAATGTTACAATATGTCTTGAGAGGGGCATGTAAACTGGTCGGATACGCTATCAACCACAAAAAAAAAAAAGGTTGTGGCTCATGGGTCAAACTAACCTTCAAAGTGGCTGTTTATGAGTGGGTGATGGTAGTTGGGAAGGTTGCCTTTAAGCCAGTACAGACAGGTGTTGACAAATGCAGACTCAGCTTTACTTTTAACTTCATATCCCCATTTCATTATACAAACAATGAGAGATGAAAGTTTTGATTTTTAATATTATAGGGAGTACAGTAACGTCCACAAGAGCTAATTAGTAACACTCCTATTCCATGGTTCCTAGAATATAGTTAAAATGTCTCTTGCGTACCTAAACCAAAGAGAAGCAAACGTTTCTGGTCAGTTGAGCTTTGCTAGATTGGCCTTATTACTACCAGAGGTGTCACACTCTTGTAAATCGGCCAAGGAGTACGAACGCCAAGAGGCGAGATTTCGTTGAGGTCGCACCATCACCATGGAAGCCAGATTGGCATTAGAGGGTCTGGATTGTGGGTGCAGAGGTGGGAGACGCGGCGGGGAGCCTGAATATGAGCTTGAATTCGAACCTTCACTGCTGTTACTTTCAGAGCTGCTCATAGCAACAGCAAAAGCTAGGGAGCTTCTGCTTGTGCTGATGGGTCTCTTTGATATCCCGCCACCGTTGTTCTTGAGGGGGAAACTCCGGTTCTTTTCCCACACAAGATTGTGAGCCATAAGATTCCTTCGCTTCTTGGAATAAGCATTCTCTGGCTTTGCAATCTCCTTCATGGAAGAAACAGAGGAGGCGTCGGTCAGACTCGTGTAAGACTTCGACTTTCCACTATAAAACTTTGAGATACCTTTTCTGCATGCATTAGTAGTGACTTTGTATTAGATCAAGGAACAAATAGAATGTATGTTCGAGTGGATAGCTGCATCAAAACCTTAATGCATATAACAGGTACTTAACATGGTTTCTGAGATCTTAAGCTAAAATCAGGAGGAGTCATTATTTTGCAGTGTTCCCAACAATCATAATGGTCTTTTCCCCAATTTGGGCTTAAAAATTCTCAGAAACACATGATTGAAAGTGTAATAAAGAAATGATTCCATTTCATAATCTCCATGGTCGGAGTGCTCTAATCAAGATTGGTCTAGTGGTTAAGACTCGGAGGGTCTAATTAGGTTATGAGTTCACACTCAATGATACCACCTACTATGAATTAATTTCCAACCGATTGACTCGACATTGGAATGTTGTAGGGTCAAGCTGCATGTCTCTTATAATGATCTAGGTGCAGGTTAGCTGACCCCCACACTCACAAAATGCTCTTTATTCTCATTATCAACGCACGGAAAAATTATAGATCTCTCGAATTTATCATTGCATTCAACTACATTAAGGAAAAAGGCATTTCTACAGGCTATGACTCATTCATGCCAAGAATAATGACAACTTACAGAAGCTGAATGTAGGTGTTTTATCTGTTTGTCGGCAATAAATACTAATCACCGCCAGCTTCTAAACATAATTCCCAAATAAAAAGGTCCAAAATGAAGCAAAAGTAATTGATAAAGCATAGATCAAATAAGTCCATCATTGTGCAGGGCAGATTAACTACCCCTATTCCCTAATTAATTGTACTGCAGCCGCAGGAGCAATAAATTTTAAGCTCAATCAAACTCCTCTCAAAACATTTCAGCTTCACCAACCGATTAACACACACTCGTCCCGGATCATCCATGAAACCAAAGAACAATTTCTATTTCCAGTTACCAATTTCCGAACTAAGATAAGATTCAAGCAAAAAAACACCCGAGTTCAAAACATCAAAAACAAGATTAAGAAGCATAAAAATCACTAACCTGACAGGCAAAACCTCCTCCAAAGCGTCCATCATATCCAGCGGCCCTTTATACGAGCTCTGAACCTCATCATTCTCACCACTACCTTCATCATCATCGTCCGACGATCTCAAGGACTGATCACTATTCCTCCCGATCGAAGAAGACGAAGAACTGGAATCAGAGCTGCAAGTATTAGATTCCTCAACCTCCTTTTCAAACCCTTCACCGCCGCGATCCGCATCGCCGCCGGTATCCAAGCTCTCAAACACCGATCCATAACCTAATTCCTCCGGCGAGAATCCAGAGGCTTTATCCTCAAACCGATGAACCCTATCCAGAGTAGTAATCGACATTGACAAACTTCGAACTTGAACAGTGAAAACAAGAACAGAGACGAGAAGAAGGAGGAAGAAGTGGGGAAATGTGATTTTATAGATGAAAAAAATGAGGGGATTTTGGATTATAAAAATGGACGGTCGAGATTGAAAGCACGTGGAGAACCGGCGTAGATTAAAAAATGGATGAAAGATATTAATTGGAAATTAAATTAATAATGATGAGATTAGGGGGGAAAATGATAATAAATAAGAAAAAGTATACGGAAGAATAATTTAATGAACGGGTAAGATAAAAAAAAAACCTTATCCTCATCCACTTGCAAGCTATTTAATATAATATTCGGCTAATTTTAGTTAACATTTATGAGCTGTTTTTTTTTTTCCTTTCTCTTTTGGCCCACAGGAAGGGAATTACTGTAGACCTGCGAGCACCGGATTATTAGGCGATGACGTGGCGGGTCGGAAGCGATGCTTATCCAAAAGAAAGAGGGAGAGTGTGGTGGGGCCCACAGAAATTCGGAGACGATCTTTGTCACTTTCCGAATCGGCTTTTTGCGGCTCAGCTCGGCTCGGCTCGGGGACAGAGCATCGTAGGATTGGGGATAGGATAAGGTGGTCATTTCCAACGTTGAATTGTAGAGTGCCACGTCACTATCATCATGCATTGTTTTTTTATTTTTAAAATGAGGGGAACATCCTGTCTCTTCCCCTCTCTATTTTTTTTAGTAATTTTTCTCGAAAATAGTTTAGGTTTTATTTTTTCAAATATTGATGTTTGCATGTGTGGTTTAATTTTGATTTCATTTTATTTATTTCTAATTCTATTTTTTTATTTTGGAATGAAAGAATCATAAAATGTGTCTTAAATTGAATCACATAAATCTATCAATATTTAGATCAATATAATTTAAATTGATTTCATTTTCTCTCAATCCTCCATTCTAGAGCCCGAACAAATTTTTTTCTTTCTTTTTTTTAATCATCCTAAACAAAGATTTATTGTCTCTTATTCTGTGATTCTTAGAGCATATTTGGATAGAGGAACACGAACGAAAAAAAAAGAAGATAATTTGAATCTGATATTTAAATGGATAATTACATGAAAACCATGTTTAATAATATTATCAAATGAAAATGTTGTAGAAAAATTATTTCTAAATGAATAGTTGCACGAAAGTATGTTTAGATAAGATTGCTTGTAGGAGAGATAATGTTGGTTGGAGGAAGAATTGAAATGCGAAATTGAGGTTTCTAGCCTAAAAAAACATAAGTAAATCTTACTCCATATTATTTCCTTCAACTTCACCTTTTATCCATGCACCCTCCTACTACATTTGGATCAAATAATTTCTCACCATAATGATGGATAAGTAACGACAACTAGAATTTGAGGTTTGATTGCAATTGTTATGTAATGTAAGAATGACTAAGACAAAACGAGGGGGAAAGTAGAAGAATCATGAATTTGGGGAAAAGAGAAATGGATAAGGGGCTTTTATGGTATTTCAATGGGCTTTTTTGGTTTTTGATTTTTGAATTTTTGGATGGTGTGGAGAAGGCAGAAGCTACTGCAGGAAAGTGCTTTAGAGTTGGTTGTGGTAAAAATACGTGTAAAGTTTGTTACATTCATATCTGCGTGAGCCATTTCTTTTCTAGGGGTGGGGTTGTATTCTTCTTCACACTTTTCAAAAATATCAAATTACAAGTCTCTTTATTTTACTAAATTATTTATATTAAAAAAAAAGAAGGTTAGATTAACTATATGGTGTATGTGATTTAGAGAATATAAATGTTTGTAAATGTTTGATTCTATCATACACATATTTTGATTTTTTTGATTATTTTTACGGTATAAATCATTTGATTTTCAACATTTATTTATTTAGAAAATTTGTAAGAAATTAATTATTAGATAAAAGATTACCATAGATTGAATTTGCGTGAAGGAAAGTGGAAGAATCATAAATGTTTTGGAAATAAAGAGTAGTGGTATGATTCATGAAGGGGTCGTGAATAGTTATGACATAAACTAAAGAGAAATTATGAGTAATTGTAATAAAAAAAAAATTATTAAAAAAACCGTAAATTGAAAGGTTATGAATGTTAAGATCTCACAATTCTTCATGGATTACTCCCTTAATTGTCAATTGGTTTCGAGATGGAACCTCATATTTTATAATATGGTATCAGAGCCCATAAAACTCAAACAAGTATCGGTCCAATAAAATGAAATTGAAATTCAATTCAAAATTAACGAGCCCAAAAGAGACACCATATTGAAGAGGCATGTTAGATCTCACAATTGTTCATGACTTATTCCTCTCATTCCTAATTGATTTTGAAGTAGAATCTCATATTCTATAATAATGAATAATGACAAAAACTCTTATGAGTAGTTATAATATAGGTGATATTGAAGACTTATGAAATTTATGACGATTTTATCCAAATTTTTATGGAGCTTTTTGGAAATGCTTCATCTAAATGTGACGTTGGATCAACCTCTCTCAAACTTTATATATATATATATATTATCAAGTTCATTCTTTCACCATAAATTTCATTAAAATTAAAGAGTTGGTTACTAATTGGTCTGAATTAGTAAGATCAACTAGTTCTCATTCAAACCAAGCTAGGAAATTGTCTGAAAGACTTATATTCATACATTCGAATAAAATTGAATTAAAGAATATCTATACACCAAAGATCAAACTATAAAAGCACCCCAACCCCAAAAAACAGGCTACTAAATAAGAAGTCTAAACCTAACATCCATGGCCACCTACACCTAAAATGTAATCATCATTAAATAGCTTACAATTGCCAAAATAAGCACAGCTCAAATGGCATAGATCAATTCTTCACCAATATATTATCAAAAAAATAATAATAATTAAATAAACAATCTCTCCCCAAAAAATGAAAATAAAAAATGCAAACCACAAGTTTAAGTATAAATAGTATATACCATCGTAGATTAATCTAGTGGTCAAAAAAGGTTTTCGATATCCAAGAAATTAAGGATTCAATTTACGGTGACTATTCATCTAGAAAATAATTTATACACACTTTTTTTTTATATATAAATATAGTACAGTCGAGAGGTATGTCTCGTAATAATAATCGAAATACGAATAAGTTAATATAGACACTCATGAATATATTAGAAAGAAAAAAACGTATAGGTTTCACTCACCTCTAGTACAAATTAAATTCCAGCCAAAGGAGATCAAAATTTTATCCGACACTGGAACATTGCCGAGGTAAATATCAAAGAATTGTACCTGCAAGTATGATTTGAGGTCAATTTTCATCAACTCAACATAACTCTTCTATTTTCATGTCAATTCTCACAGAAAAGAGTTCAGAAAAGTGATATTTTCTTACTAAGAAATCTTTGCTACGAACTGCTTCGATCAAAGTACATCCCACTAGGTGAAGCAATTGTTAGTCATGCACACAAAACGAAACCAGTGTAGGCTAAGTGACAAGGCCGTTTGTAGCAGTGATTGAGGTTTTGAGAATGGCACGGCTGGACGAATGCTTGAGTTTTGGGGGTATGATTCCCTTGGAGTTTTGACTTCGATATTCATTTGTGACATAAATTTGTAGACACCTTAATTTGTCTCACTTCTCTAATATATCTTGGTGTTGTAGCCTAGGGATCAACCAGTGGTGTCCCTGGTATTAGGAAAGCGAAGCTCCAGCTTTCAATCATTACAAAAAAAAACTCTTATTCATTGGGCCTTGGAGAATGATCATTTTCCCATAATCAATTCATTCTCGGTAACACCTCCCAAATTGTGTATTCACTCCTCCAATGTATCTCGGTGCTACTACCTAGGGACGTGTCAGTGGGACTCCAGGTATTAGAGCGGCAAAGCTTCGACTCCCGATCATAAAAAAAATTTCTTATCTATTGGGCCACCAAAAATCATTTCTCCATAATCAATTTATTTTCGATGGATTAATTCATAACTCCTCATCCTATCTATAAAAATTATTATAATAATCTTCCTATTATAATAATATTATGTTATAATACCTCTCCTTTTCTAATAACTTTGACCTCAAATATAGGTTATCATAATCTTGTAATATATATATACATATACTGGTTATTATAATATCCATTATAATATCTCACCTTTTATACTAACTCAACCACCGCCCCGAACCCAAGCTTAAGTGGGAATATCATAATTTGAGATGAGAGAGAACCAAGCCTCTCAAACGCTTAGCAGCAACCCCTTTTGCAATTTCCTTTGATAAGGTTCTTAGCATAATTATACAATAAATGCAAGATGACATCTAGGTTTCCCCCAAATTTGATTTAGTAAATGGCCTGCTCAATAGGGTATCTAATAGTATCAAACACATTAATTCGATCCTATCATGCTATAACTCTGCTATACTATCTATTTACTTTCAGTGATTAGTTGTCTATCAGCTGTCTGTCTAAATTCAAATGTTGTTTCCAAACTATTCCATTGCAAATATTACACTTTTTTTTAACCAAGAAATTGAAGTCACATTCCATTATACCCGAGATAACCAAATTCCTTAAACCAGACACTGATAGATATCGAAGGAATGAAGATACAAAAAATGTCTACAAATTAATATTAGAAGTGAGCCTTACACTTATAATCTTGAGGGGAGCATAAAATACTACATTAAATATATATATATATATATATGGAAAATAGAATAAACTAAATAAACAAAGTACAAACAAAAGTAGCGCCGTAAATCTAGTGTTACCGCAGGGAGTGGAATATCTTTAGTGGAGAGAGAGCTAAATGTCCTCTCACAATGGCAATCAGTTTCTGGATTTTGCCTAAACCGCATATTAATTTGAAAAAAAAATTAGAAATACGAAAGAATGTTCAAAAGCAAAGAAACCTTCAACATCGTGCTCTTAGTGATTTCTCAATAAACAAAGAATGCATGTTCATCAATTAGCTCGAGCAACATATCAACATTATGAACATTAATCAACTATATTTTGATAGTGTCTAGATTGTTATGATTGTTTACACGAATAGAGCAAGGTCGCAGCTAAAAGAGATTGAGAATAACAATAAAAATGAAGAAGAAGAAGAGAAAGATTGACACAATGATTTTACGTGGAAAATCCCTAAACAAATTAGAGTAAAAACCACAGACAAGGCTAGAAGAACTTTATTACAAAAATAGGAGTTACAAATCTTCTCTCTACAAAGAAACAACAAGCTTTCTTACAAGAAGAAAACACTCTCTATTTTTATCTCACAACCTCACTTTAGATGTGGGAAGCCTTGGATGATTTTGGGATGATCATGCCAACAAAGGGTACTCACCTATTTATAGTAGTCATGAACTTGGGCTCCAAGTAACATCCAATGGTCCACATTCTTCCTTGGAGATCAAGTAGATCATGTGGCTATGATTTTGCCAACACTTCACTTTAGATAAGAATATCTAGATATTTCTTGGCAATTTAAAGTTCTAGATATCTCTTTGACCATCAGGATAAATGGTGAAATCTAGAATTTTCTTTTGTACTATTATTTCTAGATTATTCTTGGGCCTAAATTCCCTTTTATTGGGCCATAATATTTAACATAGATCAACTTGCGCACACCTCGACTGATACGGTTCTTTAGTTGTTGGAGGTTAGTTAGGATAGTTAGTTGGTTGGCTCTTAAAGGACTATATAAATGTAATACTACCCATTAATCAATACAACTTACATCTTTGAAGAATTGACTCAATTGATTGAGAGGAGGGACCTTGTGATAGAATTAGATTCTATCATCGACCAATCTCATGGATCAATTGTCTCTTGTCTAGCCCTACTACATTTTATTGAGAAGGTAACTTGCAAATATTCAATCTTAGGTAGATGGCTACCATGACTGCTGCATAGAAGTACCTATCCAAGTTACACTTCAACAGTAAAATTATAACTGCTACATCAATTGCATATGAACTTAGAAGCCCTAATCTAGTCCACTAGATCAATTACAAAGGTTCGAAATTGTTCAAAGACTAGACTGAGAGTAATATCTTCAGGCCATATCTAATTGAGCTAATATAAAGTGAGCAGATCACTTCTAATGATATAAATCCTACGAGAAAATCCAACCGCATGATACGACAGTTATTGCCTAGCTGAATCTTTTAAACGAGGGGAATCTGAAATCACTAAGAATCCAATATGTATAAACGGTAAGTGGTAACATAATCTTCAAATTTAAAAGCTCAATACAGGCTGTGAGATGATAAATTCATGATGTGAATAAACTGATTAACGTAAGAACACAATACACCCATTATTTAAACAAAAACAGTGGCCAATATTCTGTGTATTCAGGGTTCAATTCCAAAGAAAGAAGCATACTCTCTTAGTGTATTGATTTTCATCCCATTGCAATAAACCACAAGCCTGACAGTCAAATTAATATTCTCCCTGCAGCATGGTAGAATACAAAAACAAAACTAGAAAGAAGGCACAATTAAAGTAATTTACCATGAAAGTTGGATCCATGGTCAAAAGTGAAAACTATGTTCCCTTCAGGCAAGGAACAGTTAAGAAGACAAGAAATCCCTCGGCACAGTCATGCCTGATTATGCTAAAAAAAAATCCAAGCATTTTTCACATTTCCCAGATTACTTCTAAAACTGGAATTCTAACAATTGAAATGGAATATGAAAGAAGTTACGTAACTCGGAGCTAAAACTAATCTACCTACAAATGTCCTCATAACAATCACGTCGCTCATTTAATTCATCTCCTGAACTAGAAGCATATTTGGGACCAAGCTTCTCAAAGACAGAGTTCGGAAGAACATCATTTAGGAAATCGAAAAATCAAAGTTTTGCTCCACTATACCCAAGGTAACTACACCCATCCCTAGGCCAGGTACCAGGAAACATTGAAGGAATGGAGATACGGAGGGTGTTTACAAATTAATGTCACAAGTGAGTCTCGAACCTAAAACCTTGAGGGGAGCACATTTTCAAAGCTCAAGCTTTCGACCACCGCGCTACCCTTTGGGGACCGTTCGGGTGAACATCTATAAGGGAAAAAATCAATACCAATCAGTAAAGTTCAGGATAGGAATAAAACAATGGAGTAACTGATATACCAATAAACTTACAAAAGCCAAAAGCGTAAACCTGAAGGGAATTAATTTTAACTATTTTCATAATTCTGGAAACAGCTTCAAAAAGCACCAGCATTAGCAGTTGAAAATGATTGGCAATATAAACTGTGGCATTCGAGTATAATAATCCTCAAGGACAATGAGAGACAACAATTTGGTTGTCAGAAAAGCATATAAACATAGAGAAAAATATTTTGAGGCTATCTGTAAACATTCATCTCTGTATTCTAGCTCTGGAATTATTTTCAAACTCAATGCCAGATTTAGTGTCAATGACATGCCTTGACCAATTCACATCACCAGCATGTGCTCTATATGCAACTTCACAAGGTTTCTGATCCATGCACTTGCAATTCATTGTTTTCCAACGAAACAGTTATTACATTGGATGGTCTTCTGGCTCTTGATACAATAACAAGTTTGGGTCAAATAATTGAACATAATAATAAAGGTAAAAAAAAAAAAAAGGAAACTCAACCCACTCATCTAACAGAATCATAGCAGCTTACAAGTTGTTAAGTGGAGAAACTAAAGCTAAAGTGAAATCCCCTAGACCCAAATTAAAGCTAAAGTACCCATCATGGAATGGCATAGAAGTTAAGAAGACATTGGGAAACTGAAAATTAATTTTCTAAAGACATCCCAATGTTGTAGGAACAAGCGGTATATCCCGTGACAATAGTCGAGGTGCACGTAAGCTAGTCCAAACATTCACTAATATAAAAAAATAATAATAATAAAAAAAATAAAGGCTAAAGTGAAATCCGCTAGACCCAAGTCTTCCAGAACAGATGATCCTAACTTCAGTAAAGTCTTTAAAGTTTATAGAATTTGAACCATGTAAAGATCATCAACTAGAGCACCAGAGTAATAGTGCACCAGCAATCTTTGAAAAGCAATTAAAGGCTTCTTGAAGTGCTAAACTTCCTAGACAAATATAGAGAATTATCCATGAATGAACTAAAATGTGAAAATAGATGACCTCCAAATCAATGAAAAACACCTTATTGTTCCCCATATTCCTCCTTTTTAGAGGTGTATGATATTAAATCAAACCTGCACAGATTTAGATACCAAGCGCCAGGAAGATTCAATCAAGCAGAAGAACAACAATGCACAATTCCTTAGGTTATACCAGACTTTCCGAAAATGATTAATAACCTAAAATAAGAAAATCAAAGTTGAATAGATACAGATATACTCAAACACAATGAATCGGATAAAAGCAACATCTCCAGAACAGCTCCTTTCCGACTAAAAATGGCTTCTAAAACATAATTCTTTCCACAAACCACAGAAATCATGATCAAAATCAAAGCGAGAGAGAACAACGAGATGAATTTGATGCTTAAAATCGAGAGAAAACGACGGGGATTTGGCGTCTGTGCATGTGCCGACCTATCCAACTCACCAAATAAATAAATTGTGGAAGAAAAAAACAAATAATTCTATTTTTTTTAAAATTAACAAATTTATAAATTAAATCATCCAAGCAAGCAACTCTAAATTTTATTTTGACTTCTAGCTCCTCTTCTACACAAAAATCACATTTAAACTAATTTTTTATTATAATTTTCAATTTTTAATTACTCAAAGTAATTTCTCAATATAACTCTTAAAGTTAAATACTCACTAAATATGTTAAACAAATTCTCCTAAATATCTATCTGAATCAAACTATTATAAAAATATTACCAATAAAACAATAGGAACATTAAAAAAAAAAAAGAAGCAATTTTGTTTTAAAAAAAATCAAGAACTAAATAAATGCAATAATCTATTCATTGATATTCACATGTTGTAAAGTCAAACGATATGCATGACATTAGTCTACGGGTGCACAAGCTGATCCGAATAGTCACAGATATAAAAAAATAATAATTAAATAAATAAATGCAATAGCTGACCATAAACTTTTTATACTCATTTCTACAATTTTTTTTCTTTAATAAAGTCATTGAATATAAATGTAAATCCATAATTGTATATCCGCGATTAAAGTATTATAGCTTCAAATACTACCTTGCAATCATTTTTTATTCTTAAAAATAAATAAATAACTCCAAATTATTATCCAACTTGAAACAGCAATAAAACTGGAAAGTTCAAGTTGTTCAACCTTTTTCATTTTAAATATAAAATATTTGAATGTTTATTTTTTAAAATAAATTTTCTTCGAGTACCCAAAAAAAATCCCATTAATTTGACCAATGTAGAAAAAGAGAATTGCTCTTCTCAGAATCCATAACCATGGCTTACTTTCAAACTCAAAGAATCAACTTTGATAGAATAGGCAAAATTTAATTTGACACAATGTTCTAAATCAATGAATCAGGCTTCTTTCTTCAGCTTCAACTTTAATCACTTAAAATGAAAATAACAAACAAGCAACCATTTCTTTTTTTCTGTGTGAGCAAGCTGTTAACAAGGTCACAATAACCCAGCCTCAAAGAGATTTCGCCGCCTTAAAGTTTCATCTACGAGCTTGAATGTCTTCTTTACAAGCTTCTGATCGAGAGCAGTCGTTCTGTATACCTTAAACACCCGATCTACTAGATCCGGTGACGTGGTCTGAAAATACAACTCCTCGAATTTCTTCTTCACGAACCTGAATTCATTGATTCATATGCATCAGAAGTTATTTAGATAAACTATGAAAAGAGAAAAAAATCAGCAGCATTGTCCTCGAGTCTCCAGATGAAACTATCAAAAACCAAATATACCAAGGTATCCAGCAAGAGAAATGGCTTGGTTTAAGCGAATTTGGAGCAAAGACAAGAGGGTCGTAGCTACAATAAAAAAGGCGGATAGATACGTACTCGTAGGCATGCTCGATCTCTTGTTTTCCAGTAGAAACTTGCTGATAATCTTTGAACCATTCACACACACTGAGAGGGACCTATTGTAAGAAGCTAATTCATGTTAATAATATTTCAAAGACCTATCCAGTAGGGTTGAAATACTTTTGATGAACTTACTTCTAAAACCTTTTTCTCGAATATATCGAACTTGTTGAGAAAAAGCATGAATGACGTTTTCTGCACCCGAAATAAAACCAAGAGAGGAGCCGGTATCAACTTGTGAAACGAAATTATCATAACATAAGCTCTATCATGTATACGGAAACAATGCAGAAAAGTAAACCTCAAAACACTCTTGTTTCAGAACCCACTCAAAAAGTTCCTTGGTCTCCATCATTCGGTTCTTCTGTTCATCTTCAAAAAGTGTTTGATCATACCTAAAAAAGTTTTCGGTCAATCTTTTTGAATCTGATAACCAATGCAATTTTTATTCTTCAGAGAAGATTGACAAGGAACCATAACTAACTTTATAATCCAACAATTAAGGACTTCTACTTGTTTCTTTGAGTGGGACCGTATCCAAAAAAGAGTAAAGATTTTCTCGAGGGAGCTTAGTTTGGAAGCTACAAACACAAATGGCCGTCTGCAAAGAAGAATGTCTTATATGGTTCTCCCTCCTTCATGTTGTATTATGATAATTTATTCATTCATTGTCCTTTTTGCTAGGCGGTTTTGGGATTATATGTTGGAAGCTTGTAAATTTTTATGGCATCTTTGGCTAGAATGAAACGGCATAATTTTGAGGGATGTATTTTCTTCATTTGATCGCTTTCTAGATATGGTTCTTTCTTTAGCTTTTTGGTGGTGTAGATCTGTTCACCATTTAATCTTTATAACTTATCTTTTTTATCTCTAATTGAAGATCTTTCATGTAATCACTTTAAGGTGCTTGGAGTTAATTCCTATTTCTTTCATTTATCGATGAAATTGTTTCATATTC
Source organism: Sechiopsis laciniata (assembly GCA_037833695.1). Classification (NCBI taxonomy): domain Eukaryota; kingdom Viridiplantae; phylum Streptophyta; class Magnoliopsida; order Cucurbitales; family Cucurbitaceae; genus Sechiopsis; species Sechiopsis laciniata. The sequence continues at coordinate 1,625,009 of JBBMKA010000022.1, read as the reverse complement.
CAAAAGAAACTAACTTTATAATTTCGTCATAGTTTAAATCATTATGGTCGTTTAAATCATTATGGTCTTTAAGATCTAATCTTGAAGACCTCTCCTGATATTAGTGGAGTGAATTATAAGCATAATGCAAAGAGTTGAACACTGAAAGCACAACTATCCTAATAGACCCCTATATGACACGTGTATAGGAGGAGGAATAGGTGCTATATAGGGGTCTATCATATCCAAACAAAAAAAAGACATAGAGACAACAAGTCTCATCACATGGGTTGTTAGATCACCAGCTAGCTATGATCTACTTTCCCTCTTTTGTTCACACTTTTACAATTATTATTTTTATTGCATTTGGACTTTCAACTTCAACCACTACCTTTTAAGAGCTCCCACTCACTCCAAAAGAAAACAAATGAAGAGAAAAACAAGTAACAAGCAGGTAGTAAAAAGCCCTTATTCACAAAATGGCATCCCATCAACTTCTTGGAGCATTCCCGACCACCCGATCATGGTCGTTACTCTGTAAACATCAACGAGAGGGGCCAAGATTTTCAGAATCCAATGTCTAGGCTTTTATTTTACCTTCTTTGTTTGTGACAGAATCATAAATGGGTGAAAAGAATGAAAGTCTTACTCACTAATAGCTGCACAAAAGATTACTGCAGTAACACCTTCAAAAAGATGAATCCATTTTCTCCTCTCATTTCTCTGTCCACCAACATCAAAGAGTCTATACACTTCACCACTTTTTTTATTTTCTCCGACGGGACTGCCAGAATCGAACCGATATGATTACAATGCCAAATATTCATGATCAAGAACAAAGTAAAACATGTATTTATTTATTCTAATGAAAATTGTAATATTTGTTACTACAAAATACATCGTAAATCTAACAAATAATTACCTAAACTGGATTTCGACAACACCTGTTGTACGAACTCTTGCATAGAGCACGTCCTCCTATGATCAAAGGCACATAAAAAAAAAAAAAAAAAAACCAAATTATACACATATGACCCAATCTCATTACTAATTTCAATGAAAGAAAGTGCTCAAACATAAGCAGGTTATATAATAGCAGGCACAAGCAATATCAATTAAACTAAAACTTCATTTAAATTGAATACCTTAGATGGAATGTAATTTGCATCAGATAATCTATGCAAATTTTCCATGAAATAATGTGCACAGTCTGGAACCTGAAGTTCATTACCACGAGCATACGTTTCCTACAAAGAGAATACGAACAACTGAGCTTACTTCATCTGGGACAAATGCAAGAAGATAAAAAGCTTACAAAAACAAGAAGCATCATAGTTGATTTCATTCAAGAGATGCCACTAGCTAATCCACGTGAAGCAACGGCTACCTGAATCGCGGCATCATTCCATAGAGTCTCTATATCTTGAGCATGCTCCCTAGTCAAACGTGGGTAATCCAATCTACTGCCAATATCCGATAATTTCTCGCCAATTTCCTGGTGAGAAATCACATGTAGGTACAAAATAAGCAGCAAGAAGTTCAGTACACGTCAATCCAAGTGCACATCCATAAGCCAGTAAATTATATCTAGGGGAAGAAATGTATTTTCACCCCTATACTTGGGTTAGTAAGCCAAATTTTACCCTGAGTTTTCTTTTTCCTTTATTTTACCATACAGCCAATCCAGAGCAAACTTGACATATTTAGCAAACTGATTCTTTTTTAATAAGTCTTGGAAAGTAATTAATTACCACCACTCGTTCATTCGTAATTCAACATTTCAGATAAGTGGTAAATTAATAATGTTCTATTGTTGTATAAACCTGTCCCCATTTCTAGTTCTAAGCTGAATTGGAAGCCAGCTAGACAAATTATTTTTGCAACCACTGGCAATTAGGAGATGAATGTTCAAGCCATGTAGGCTCCATTTAGGCTTTAAACAGATACCTGATTTTCACCGGATAAAACATACTTAGAGAACGCTTTATCATTTTGAGCAAGCTCCTTCGATCCGTCATGTAATACCTGAAACGTCAAGTTCGATAAAAGGTTACCGCTCTTTATGTAAAAGATAGTACAATATCAACACACCTAGCATAGAAAGATTTGTATATTATGATTTACAGGTTTTGGCACTCAAAAATCGAAATAAAGGATCATCAGGCCTCTAATAGAAAACAGGGATATTATGTTTTAAACTTTTGGACAAAATCATTTGCTCTTTTAATCATGCAGAAAAGGGAAATAACCAACACACCCTTTCAAATATTGCATACTTTTATAGTCTGATACACATTCGCGTGAATGACTGGAATGTAGCTCTTTAGCTCTGCCTCATCAAAGCCAGTTTGGAACAAAAGTTTTATCTGAAAAAATGGAACAAAATGTAATAGAATGTTAGTGAAGCAACTACATAACGGCGTTGCGGAGATGAAGAATAAAAGCCCTTGCCTGCTTAAAAATGGTGGATTTCCCAGACTCTCCAGCACCTAAACAATTGGGTAAATCTCAACTTATTTGCATTGACAGAGAAAAAAATAAGAAAAGAAATCTAGAGTTCATTATCACTTTGAAGCAGTTAAACAAAATCTGCAACCCTTTCCACATCAGCCACAGAAACAAAAGAATTGAATGTTAACAACCTATGAGGGGATGTTTTGCTCACAGGTTAGACTTGTGCAACTGCAGCCTAGGGTTAAGAAGCCAAGCTAATATCTGCTATGTGGGTTTGGCGTTTGCTTCGGTAACTACAGTCATGAAACTACTAATTATACTCCATACTAACCATTACAAATCATAAACCCATTAATCAAACACTTGATACACAAATCTAATTCACATAAAGAAGGCACAAAAAACATAAAACTGATGTATTTTTCCCCTCTAAATTTGAAATGCTTTTTTGGAACATTTAAGCCCATACAAGTTGATTAAATCCCTTATACAGAGACAACAAAGGTAATGTGAGGCCAAACTACACTTACCAAGCAGAAGAAGTTTCTGTATATGTTTTTCAGCCTCTGTTTCTTGTACAATCCGTCTCTCTATTTCTGCAGCCTAAGATCATATCGAGCTCGGATTCAAAAAATAACCCAATATACCAAAAAAAAAAAAAAAAAACAACACTTAGGTTTTTCTTTTGGATAAGAAAAAACACTTTGGTTTTTCAACTAGCATCATTTGCAAAAGCAAACAAAAATTCTAATGAAGCATGATTCACCTGAGCATTCTCTTCAGTATCTTGTTCATTGTAATGTCGATTTCTGCTGCAGAGTAAGCCCATATTTCTACTCAAATCAGACAGCATAGAATACGGCAGAACACTCAAAATGCTAGTTCATGGCGTAATCTTCAGAGCCAACCTACAAAAAAATCAAAACCCCATTTCAAGCATGCAGAAACAAAAATCAACACCCATTTCCAAAGAACTCGAGACCAATTCAAAGAAACAGCAATACAATCAAAACCCATGAAGAAAAAAGAATCAAAAGCACAGAATTCCGTAGAGAAGACCTAAATAGAAACTGTTGGAACAAATGGAAGAATCCCCAAAAGAAAGCAACATTGAAATCCCAGTTCGAAAGTGAGGATGATGTAGAAGAAGGTTAAAAAGGGGTAGTGTGAAATTGAAAAAGGAGTAGTGTCGTAAAGGGTGGCGGAATTGGAGGGCCTAGATTTGGCGGATTCGTAGAGCATTGAACAAATTCGTCGTGTTCTTGGGTGAAGACTGAAGTGGGGTTTAATGGAGAATCGTATTAAATTGCTTGAATGAATAAAAAATGGAATTGGGTAATTATAATTTTGGTGAAAGAGGGAAAAAGTGTACGTGAAAGCTCAGAACAAAGATGCTCTTTCAATTTCAATTTCTATTCGGTCAAAGAGGGGAAACGACAGCCTCAAATTAGAATATAAAATATGTTTTTTATTTAAGATGTAAATTAAAATATTATTTAGGGTTATCTTATCTCTCTCAAATGGTTTTTCCATTTGTTTAATGAAAGTTTTGTTGGTTTAAGAAAATATATATAAAAAATTATTTTTCATGTTTGGATATGGTTGAGAGACATATCAAAAGGATTGGTGGTGTATTGTGTTTTATTGTTTTGTAATAATTCATATCAACATTACGGTCATAAGAGTTAGATTTAAAAATCGATATTTGCATCTTATTTATTTGAGAGTAATAATACCTTTTAGGTATGATTTGAAATTTTCCTTCCTCAGTTTGTACTAACAAAAATTGGGGGTTGGAAGATCTTAGTCTAATCACACATTTGGATGAATATGTTATTTAAAAAAGGAAAATCATAAAACCTTTGGTAAATCTTCATAAATGTATTCTAAAAAAACCATCATAAATGATAGATTATTGAGAGTTGGAGAAGCAAGGTGAAAAAGAAACTCCATTGTAAAGTTAGGGAGAAGCTTAGATTATGGGATAAATTGGAGGAGGCATATAATTTCACACACATTACAACAGAGACTTGAGACATTTTATAGAAAATCTTAGTCTAATCTAGAGGCACATTGGGCTCACAATTAACATTAACATAATAAATTAATATTTTTTTTTGTATAAGCATAATAAATTAATCTAATATTACTAATATCTCAACAACAAAACTAAACATGTATAACCGAATGGGTTAGTGGTACGATTAGTTATCTGGTTTGGTGTAAATTCATTTGGTTCGATCCATGGAATCGATATTTGTAATTCTCTTTCCCCAAACTTGTACTAAAAAAACAAACCAAATATGTATAAATCTTAATAAGACTCCATATAAATCCTCCCAGTATAATATTATTTTTATTTCAACCACTTACCATTCTCCAATTTAAACTAATTAATGATTTTCACTTACAATCACTCATAGTTCTCTATTTAAATATAGAATTTTCTACTACAACTATTCATAACTTCTCTATTTAGATGAGGTTTTTTTTTCCGCAACCACTCATAATCTTCTACTTAATCAATGCTTTATCTTCTCCAAACTCTTCATATCCATTACCTCTTATTTTCAACTCTTTAATCAATATCTATAAGGTTCTTTCGAAAATACATTTTATAATATTTATTTTGTGTTGAAAATCCAATATTAAAATATAAGGGGAGATCACTTTAAAAATATATATATATATAAGGGGAAAAGTTATAATCTTTATAAAATACATATTTATTTACTTTATTACGTATTAGTTTCCAGTAGAAGTCTAAATTGATTAGATACGGTATCAAAATCTTTAACATTCAGACGGATATTTGGTGAATAAATTAATATTTGATTAAAGAATGATAGATTAAAAAAAGCGTGAATATAAATCTCAATAAAAAAGATGTATTAAAAAATTAATACTTATAAGATGTATGAGAAAAATTGATTATCTTGTTTGGTGTTAATCTATTTCAACTTTGTGTCCTCTACACAAAGTTTATTATTCTCTTCTTCTAATTTATACTAAAAAAATGAGAAGAGCCGTCTTACCTCTTTTTTTCTTTTTCTTTTTTAAGAATGCTTCTACTGTCTTTTTAGCTGTCTAAAAGACGACAGTTATGTTTTTGTTTTCTTCTAATAATAATAATTATTATTATTATTTTGTAGTTTAATGTCAGGTTGTTTTGTTTTATTTAGTCTCTTTTTTTTTTTGTTGAAAGTTTTTTTTTTTTTTTTTTTAATGCAGTTGATGAGTTTTTAAACCACGAATATTCGTGTAATTTTTCAAACATGCGAAGTGGTAGAATTCGAATTCCCCCGACTAGTTTGCTAAATTTCTCAATTTATTATCACGAATTTTATATAAAAAAAATGCAATTATTCATTATTTCATTTCAGCGTTTTAATTGGGTCTGGCTCAATAAGTTTTTAACATATAAAAAATAAATGGGCCTTGGCCCGCATATTTTTGGCAAAGAAAACGAAGAGATGATGAAAATTATAAAATGAGTTTAAGAGGAGATTAAAATTAGAAGTCTAAGAGAATATCATACTCCTCATAACTATTTCCATCATAATTACCTCAAACATTTCTAAAAGTTTTTAAGGTCTCTTACTCAATATATATATATATATATATATATATATATATATATATATATCTT
>JBBMKA010000022.1:1607129-1618827 GCA_037833695.1 Sechiopsis laciniata | reverse complement strand
CCATTGTATCACATAAGTAATGAAATTATATATATATATATATATATATATATATATAATGAAGATCTAACTAATGAAAAATAAATAATATATTGAAGATGTAATATATTTTTATCCTTACAAATGGTGAGGATACTTACTAGAAAGTAACTGAAATATTTACTTTAAGGAGACTCAAATTTGCTATCTATAGCAAATTTTCTATTTTATTTACGATTTTCTATTTTTTGAAATCTATAGTTTTACGATAATCAAATTTCACAAAATAATTGCAGATCTAGTCAAGTTTGAATTTTTTTGCATCCATAGTCAAATATGCGGTATAACTAATATTTATTGTACAATATAATGTAGGGTATTAATATAGTATTTTGTATTCTTAATATAGTATTATGTATTATTGGTACAATGTTGTGTATTAATATAGTATTATGTATTAATTGTAGTGTATTTATACAGTATGACTATGATTGTTTCTTTTTTTTTTTGCCTATTATTATAAATATTTTTCCAATTTGGCCAATTCCTAAAAAAAATCCTAATTTTATTTATATATTTTTTAAATCCACGTGGGTTTTTCTATGTTTAGCAACTTTTCAAAATAAATTTGTGAATAATGAAAATTTTGGGCAGGTCTAATAATAATAATAATAAGAATAATAAAAAATCTTCACTGTGAATCTGTATTACCTACCATTTTCAATAATTATAGTCTTTTATATATATATATATATATATATTTTAAATCCAATTAATATAGTATATAATTTCAATTCGTGCAACATATAATTTTCAATCGAGATACAATTTAGAGTAAAATTAAAATTAAAAAAAAAAGATCAAAATTCTACTATGATGCAATATTTAAAAAAAATATATTTTAATTAAAATAGACAAACAACAAGTTAACACATAATATTAATTATCAATGTTCTTTTCAGCGAAAAATTATAGATAGTTAATTAATTGAACTTCCAACGAACAGGTGTGAGATCTCCTTTTTTGGCCACCAAACTATGATGTTAGAATAGAACTGTATACTCTTTTTTTTAGTTCGACTATATACTTTTTAAAAGCAAACAATTAAAAATAAAAGCATTTTTACGCCAATTTAGAATTTATAAAAGGGATACTTGATGGTTTCATTGTATGGTGGTTTTGGTTCAACATCGTGGTCACGCATTCGATTCCAAGAATCGGTTCATTAATACCCTTTTTATAAGGTTTGTGATATTACTTCCCCAACTTGTACTAAAAAAGAAAATTATTTTATTTATTTATGTTAATCAAAATTTCTGAAAATAATGTTATCAATATCACAAAGATATTGGAAGCCGTGGAATTGATATTAAAATAAAAAAGTTGTGGAATTGAAACAGACAATTTATTAATGGACGATACTAGTCAATTAATAATAAGACAATCTTAGCAAGACAAATAATATGATTAACTAGAACTTAAAAAAAGTAATAATGATTTAAATTTTATCTATTTAATCAAAATTTAAAAAATGGAAATGGTTTTAGTTTCCATGTAATTAATCGTACTTTTAAAAAGGTAGTGGTTTTTTTATTAAAAAAAAGGTAATAATTTTAATTCATCAATTTAATCAGACTTTATGAGGGGTAATTATTTCAATTTTCATATATTTTAACCAGACTTTTCATCTATTTAGTCAGACTTAAAATCCATCTAAAAAACAGACTTAAGACAATTTGGATGTTTAGAAGATAATCATTATGATTCTCATAAGAACTAAAAATGAACTTGACATAATTAAAATTTGCGGGCCGTGTATTTTGATAAAAAAATCAATTATTAAAAAATAAATGTTGAATCGTTCTTATTATTTCAATATTAATTATAAAGTTAATAAAGATACTTTGTGAATTATTTATAATTTTTTATTCATTTAAATTTGATTTATTATAAAAATTAAGAATTGTTTTTTTATCTCTCCTTATAATAACCTGCATTTCAATGGTCGTTTATTATAATCCCTCTTATAATAACAAGTACTCCATGATAATCTACACTTCAAACACCGTTTATTATAACTCTTCATTTATAATAATCCACTGTTTATAATAACTCATCGTCTACAATAACATAACAAGTACCCGAAACGCACCCTTAACTTCATCATTTAATGAATTTTCATTTTAATGAAGTCATTGGAAGGTTCAAGTTGTTCAACAATTTTCATTTTCTAATATTATTATATATTTGGATAATTACTTTTAAAATAGATTTTTTTTCAACTACACAAACTACTTATTGTACCCAAAAAAATATCCCATTGATCTAACCAATGCACTAAAATAGAAGGGCTCTACACAAAATGCAAAAACAAATCATAGCTTAATTTCAAACTCAAAGGAAGAAAAGAAAGCCTGTTGAAGCTTATGTAATTTCACAATAATTCGAAACATCAAATTACATATAGTTAAAAAGATTTCAACTTTGATAGAAAAGGAAAAAAAAAAAAAAAAATTGACACAATGTTTTAAATCAATGAATCAGACAGACTTCCAACTCCATTCTTCAGCTTCAACTTTTAATCACCTAAAATGAAAATCCAATATGAGTTTGTTCATCAAACAAACAATCATTTTCCCTTTTTACTGTGTGAGGAAGCTGTTAACAAGGTTACAATAACCCTGCCTCGAAGAGATTTCGTCGCCTCAAAGTTTCATCTACGAGCTTGAACGTCTTCTTTACAAGCTTCTGATCGAGCGCAGTCGTTCTGTATACCTTAAACACACGATCTACTCGATCGGGTGACGTTGTCTGAAAATACAACTCCTCGAATTTTTTCTTCACAAACCTGAATTCATTGGTTCATATGCATCAGAAGTTGTTTAGATAAACTACGAAAATAGGAAAAAACAGCGGCTAGATAAATGGCTCGGTTTAAGCGATTTCGGAGCAAGGATGATGGGGTCATAGCTGCAATAATAACAAGGGACTGGTGGATACTTACTCATAGGCATGTTCGATCTCTTGTTTTCCGGTCGAAACCGGCTGATAATCTTTGAACCATTCACACACACTGAGAGGGACCTATCATAAGAAGCTAATTCATGTTAATGTTTCAAGGACATATCCAAAAGTGGTGTAATACTCTCTATCAACACTTACTTTTAGAATCTTTTTTTCGAATATATCGAACTTGTTGAGAAAAAGCATAAACGATGTTTTCTGCACCCCGAATAGAGCCAGCAAGAAATCAATATCAACTTATGAAAACAAATTGTCAAAAAAACACTCGATCGCGTAAACAGAGACAATGCAGAAAAGAAAACCTCAAAACACTCTTGTTTCAGAACCCACTCAAAGAGTTCCTTGGTCTCCATCATTCGGTTCTTCTGTTCGTCCTCGAAAAGCGTTTGATCATACCTGAAACAGATTATCAGCTAATCCATTAGAATTTGAGGAGAAAAGACAGGGGTCCACACCAAACTTTATAATTTCATTGCAGTTTAAGTCATTATGGTCTATCAAATCTAATCATGAAGACCTCTCTAGATATTAGTGCGAGTGGATTATAAGCATAATGCAAAGAGTGGAATCCCAAATCACCTATCAACCCAAATCTTAAGCTGATAAGTTATGATAAATTTAATTATATCAATTAACGCTCTCTTTACTTAGGAGTTTGAAAATTAAAAAAAACAATGTCCAACAGGTGGAAATAAATATTAATTGAGAAGAAAACGACTCCACAGTGGTTTGAACACATGGCCTTCTACTCTGTACCATGTTGAACCATATTAAACCATGTGAAATCATCAATCAACCCAAAGTTGAATCATATAAGTTGGAGTAAATTTAATTATATAAACCAACAAAACTAACCAGACAAAGAAAAGACAATGGACAACAAGTCTCCTCACCTCAATCTCCACATGGGTTGTTGGATCACCAGCTAGCAGTGATCTATTTTTCCTCTTATCATTTCTCACCTCTAGAATTATCTTTTCATTTCATTTGGACTCTCAACTTGAATCACTACCTTCCAAGAGCTACTCTCAAACCTAATCCCACCCACTCCAAAAGAAAACAAGAGAAAAGCAGGTGCACAATCACATATTCCAAATGGCATCCCATCAACTTTCGAGAGCATTCCCGACCACCGGTCGTTACTTTGTAGCCATCACGAGAAAGGCGTAGATTTTCATAATCCATTGTCAAGCCATTTTTTTACCTTTTACATTTGTCAAAACAGAGACAAAATCATATATGGATTAAAGGAGTGATGAGTCTTACTCACTAATAGCAGCACAAAAGATTACTGCTGTAACACCTTCAAAAAGATGAATCCATTTTCTCCTCTCGTTTCTTTGTCCGCCAACATCAAAGAGTCTATACACTTCGCCACTCTTTTTATTTTCCCCAACGGGGCTGCGAAAATTAAACAGATACCGTAATTAATTACAATCCCCAATTTTCATAACTAAGAACAAAGTAAAACACATTAAAGACTGCTAATAAGAAGGCCTTGTGGGATTAAATCTAATCTTTTGATAATTTTATTAATCTGAAAAACATGAATTATTAAATTAAGTTGAAAGGTGAGTGTGAGCTTAATCATTATAAGATATAAATATCTCCTAAAACTTTATAAACATTACCTAAACTGGATTTCAACAACGCCGGTTGTACGAACTCTTGCGTAGAGCACATCCTCCTATGATCGAAGGCACATAAGAAAAAAGCCAGAATATACACAAATGACTCAATTTCATTACTATTCAGTGAAAGAAAATGCACAATCATAAGCTGAATATATAATAGCAAAAGGTATATCGACTAAACTAAAACTTCATTTAAATTGAATACCTTAGTTGGAATGTAATTTGCATCAGATAATCTTTGCAAATTCTCCATGAAATAATGTGCACAATCTGGAACTTGCAATTCATTACCACGAGCATACGTTTCCTACAAAGAAAATAAGAGCATTGAGCTCACTTCATCAGAGACAAATTCCAAAAAGGAAAAAAAAGGCTTGCATATAATAAGAATCACCATAGTTGATTGCATTTAAAAGATATCGCTAGCTAATCCAGACTGTGTCACGACGCAACGGATACCTGTATCGCAGCATCGTTCCAAAGAGTATCTATATCTTGCGCACGCTCCCTAGTCAAACATGGGTAATCCAATCTACCTCCAATATCCGATAGTTTCTCGCCAATTTCCTGGTGCAATATCACGTGCAGGTACAATAATAAGCAAGAAATTCCCGATAAACCAGCCAACTTATTTAGGGAAAGAAATGCATTTTCATGAATCACCCCTACACAAGTCAATCTTAACCTTAACATTCAAGTTCATCAAATTAGACCCCAAAACTAAAATGAGTATTCATTTTATATCGAAGATTAGTGATAGCTTACAAGTATTCTTTTGTGGGTATTTTTTCACTTGGGTTTGAGTAAAGCTTTCATGAGTTTGTAGGTATTGTGATTTTTACCTACTTGATTAAGTGGCTAGGTTCAAATATTTTCATGGTTGAATTTAGGCATATTTTGACCTGTTTTTAAGAATTTTATCAACTGAAATTTAAGAGATTTATTAGCAGTTCATGGAAAAAATAACTATGTAAGTTTTGGGAGGGAATTCATTCAAATTTATGATTTAATTCGATTAAGTTAGAACTGTTTCACTAAGCTAAAAGAGTAAAACTGATATGGATCCTCATTGTTACTTAACATTTCAGCATAATGAACCAGGTGCCAGATACACACTCTTTTTATAACCACTGGCATAAAACCATAATTTTAAATGGCATAAAATAAATGGTCAAGCCATGTAGGCATTGAACAGATACCTTATTTTCACCAGATAAAACATACTTCGAAAACTCTTTATCATTTTGAGCGAGCTCCTTCGAACCATCATGTAATACCTGAAATGTCAAGTTCAATAAGAGTTTACAGCTCTTTCATTAACATATAGTACAACATTAACAAACCTCACATCAAAATATTTTTATTTACAGTTTTTTGGCACTCAAAAATCAAAATACAGGATCAACCTCTTAATGAAAAAAAAAAAAAAAAAAAAAGATGTGACATAATGTTTTAAAATTTTGGACAAAATCATTGGCTCTTTAAATCATGCAGAAAGGCAAATAACCAACACACCCTTTCAAATATTGCATACTTTTATAGTCTGATACACATTTGCATGAATGACTGGGATATAGCTCTTTAGCTCTGCTTCATCAAAGCCAGTTTGGAACAACAATTTTATCTGAAAACATGGAGCAAAATGCAAAAAACAGTTAGTGGATCAACTTCATTACGACACTGCATATTATGACGGTAAAGAATAAAAGTGCTTGCCTGCTTAAAAATGGTGGATTTCCCAGACTCTCCAACTCCTAAATAAATGAGTAAATCTCAGTTTTAATGTGTTAACAGAGGGAAAAAAAAAGAAAAAGAAAATCCAGAGATTGTTAACACTTGAAAGTAGATATAGTAAATTCAATTATATCAATCAATACTCCCTCTCATTTGTGGGCTTAGAAATTTGAGAATGTCCATCAAGTGGAAATCAATATTAATTTGAAAAGAGGGTTCGAACACAAGACCTTAAGCTCTAATACCATGTTAAATCACCCATCAACCTAAGAGCCTAAGCTGATGGGTTGGAGTAAATTTAAGTATATCAACTAGAAGAAACTTCAATCCTTTCCACATCAGTCGTGAACAGAAGGATTGAATGTTAACCTATAAGGGAAGGTTTAGCTCACAAGTTAGGCTTGTGCAACCTACGGTTAAGAAGCCAAGCTAATGCTAGGTAATGTGAGTTTGCTCTAATAACTACATTTATGAAACTCGCTAACTATACTACATACTAATTATTACAAATTATAAACCCACTAACCAAACACTTAATACACAAATCTAACTAAAGTTTGAACCATAGTTATTGGCCAATATGAGCAAAGCCCAACACTAACTTACATGTACTCTTTCACTCTAAGTTTCAAATACACAACTCACATTTGCTGTACTTTAAACAAAAATATGTTGTTTTCGAACATTCTAGCACATACAAACCGATTCCTTATCCCTTATACAAAGATAACAAAGATAATGTGAGGCTAAAATACACTAACCAAGCAGAAGAAGCTTCTGAATATGTTTCTCAGCCTCTGTTTCTTGTACAATCCGCCTCTCTATTTCTGCAGCCTGAAAAAGCACATGACGCCAATCCCATCGAGCTCGAGATTCAACAAACAACCCAAGATACAAAAACCAAAAGCACATTGATTTTTCAACAAGCATTAAACAGCAAAGAGTCATATATTCTAATGCCCCATAATTCACCTGCACATTCTCATCAGTATCTTGTTCATTAAAATGGCGATTCCTGCTGCAGAGTAAGCCCATATTTCTACTCAAATGAGACAGCATAGAAGACTACAGAACACTAACAAAACTCGCAAAGATTCCTCATCAAAAGGGTTAGCAATTTCCTTCCAAAATGTTTGCTCATATTACAATCTTCAATCCCAACCTACAAAAAAGAATCAAAGCCCCATTTCAAGCATGCAGAAACAAACTCGATTCAACATCAGCCAACCCCTCATTTTCAAAAACACACTCCCAATTCAAACAAACAGTACACAAACCACACAGCACAGCAAAAGAAAACGCAATCCAACAAAAACCCATCAAAGAAAACAGAACAAAAATCCATACAAAAGACCTAAAAGACACTGTTGGATCAAAATCAAGAATCCATAGACCAAAGCAACATTGAAATCGCAGTTCAAAGCGAGGATCTAGAAGAGGGTTCAAAAGGGTACCGTCGAAGAGGATTGATTTGGCGGATTCGTAGAGCACGCTGAAGTGGGGTTCAATCGAAAAACCGTATTAAATTGATTGAAGGAATAAAAAAGGAATTGGGGTTTGAGGGAAGAGATAAATGTACGAAAAGAGAGTATAATTAAGAGCAGAAATGGGGGGAAAATGGTGAAAAAGAGAGGATAAATGTACGTGTCGGCTAAATGAGGAAGGGGGAAAGAAAAGGTGAGAACCAAAATGCATTTGGATTAAGCATTTTCAATTTGGTCAAAGACAGGTCTCTGATTAGAATAAAAAATGTTTTTTTTAGACGATAGAATTTTTCTTAAAAAATTCAATTATGAATACGGTTGGTCTTGGGAAAATACAACTTTTTTTTTTTAATTTTTAGTGTTCATTTCTGCTGTGTGAGACTGGCTTTTCTTTCTTTCTCTCTCGATGACTGATGTGGTTTGACCGTTGACCGACGACCGTGGACTGAGCTGCCCTGTGTTTTTGTTCTGTCCCAAAAGCCAAAACTTCAGTTTTTCTTAACAACATTTTTGTTTTTTTTTTTTTTTGTAATAATTTGAATGTATTCTTCTTATTTATTTTTTTGAGTGGTTGGGCCACCAAGAATAAGGAAAAAAAAATAAAAATGAGAATGATTCTTCGTGTTTAGGCTACTGAGAAACATTCTTCTCATAATTAAGTTTTTCAAAAATCATTTTTTTATTTTCCTCTTAATTACTTTTTATTCTCTCTTCAATAACTTTTCGAACATCACATCACCATTTTTACTCTAATGATATTAATTATTTTATTTTTCCCATAATCATTACATTTATCCTAAATACAAATAATCATTCTCCCATAATTATTTTTCTCTCTATTCTCCTCTTCATTCTCATACCCCCCTTAAACATTATCATTCCTCTTGTCCAAACACACCCTTTGTCTTCCTAGATTAATATGGATTAGAAAAATTGAGGGGCTTGAATGAGTGGTTTGAATATGAAGTTTAAATGATTAGTTGCACAAAAAATATATTTGTATAAAATTGTTTGGAATAATGGGTCGTAGAAAAAACTGTATTTGGATAAAAGTGTTTGAATGAGTAGTTGCACGAAAATTTAGAGAGCTTGCAAAAAAATTTGTTTTTAAGAGGGATTGTAAGAAAACTCTGTTTGAAACTTTTGTCTGGGTTTAAGTGAAAGGTTGGATTGTAGGATTGGGGAATTTTTTTTATATCGCAAACAAACATGGTGTAAATTTTACCTCAATTTCCTTCCTTCATCTTCCCTCTTATTCATGCATGCCCCCAATGAACCATTTTGGTATCAATAATAGTTATTCAGAAAATGGTTATCAACTCATTGAAGTTGATGGTTATCAACTCATTGAAGTTGATGGTTATTTATGTCAACTGGGGCAACCCACGATTGTCTCACTAGCTACAATAATTGGTGGGTTGACTCAAATTCAAGTCATCGTTTCATATAACTTATGTCCATGTTTGAGATTAAACATTTCATCTTTTTTTGTGTTTAATAACTTAAACCTTAAGCATACTTTATAATAACTCATTATTTATAATAACTAACTAATACACCAACCATGGCCCAAATGCTTGTAGCTCTAATGATGTTTATTTGGGTAATGAATAGTGGTTATCCGTGCAATCACTATTTATCTCAGTCGTACGACCCAATAATAATTATTGTACGGTCCATTAATCCATCAAAGTCTAAATATTTCTCATTAATCATTATTTACATCACAATCACATATAATGATAACTCATATAATCATTATCTATACTTTAAACACATACCATAATTATGAGTGAAAGATAAAATAAATAAAAAAATCAACCAAATTGATCCAATGGGTCAGTTCGATTTTTTAGGACAACATGAGATCATTCGATTTCATATTTTAGAAAATCAAAATATATTGACTCTGTTCGATTTTTTATGGAATAACCAATATAAAAATTGAACCAAATCGAGTATATAAATACTAAAGGAAAATCAAAATCAGGATTCGAATTCACAATCTTTTAATTAATTAGTTATATAAGATATCATTGAAGTTCTACTTCTTTTGACTAATTTCTTAATACTTATCTCAAACCTTTAAAAAAAAAATACTATAATTTTGATTACAATGGTTTTTTTAGACTATAACAATAAAGGTGTGAGATTTGAACCTAAGACCTCTTGATCATTAGATGTATATTAATGATGTTGAGCTACTACTTTTATCGATGATTATTGATTACAATTGTAAAAACTTGACCCAAACTAGGGTCTAAACCTCGGTCTTTACTCTAGATGCATGGTCTTTAAAACAATAGTAATGAGGCATGCTTAAAACCAATTTTACATTTAAGTGCGAACATAATTCGAGTTTCGAAATTCAATTCAACTACTAGTAGAGTACACTAAGGAAACAGTAAAAACAAAAAATCAACTGTAAAATCATGCCCCAACTTAGTTCGTGCGAAAGAGAAAATGTAGGAAAATAAAACAAGACTCGCGTGTAACGACGACGACATCCCATGGTCTACTCAGCTCTGATCAGCCACCCCGATACAGCTCGTGAGTACTTGTGAAAAACCACAGAAGGAAAAGGTGAGTCTTAAACTCAGTCAGGATATCTGCACGAAATCAGTAAGCATATTTATAAAAGCAATAAGCACAATTTATTAATAACAACAATGAGCACAAAATCCTGAACAACAATGGGAACCAAAACCCCTTAGCAACATTGGGCACAAAACCTCTCAACAATGATGATAGGCACTAAACCCCTTAAATAATAATAATGGGCATTAAACCTCTCAAACAATAATAATGATAATGGGCACTAAACCCCTCAAATAATAATAATAATGGGCATTAAACCCCTCAAATAATAATAATGAACACTAAACCCCTCAAACAATAATAATGAGCACTAACCCCTCAACAATAATAATGATAATGTGCACTAAACCCCTTAAATAATATTAATAATGGGCACTAAACCCCTCAAATAATAATTATGGACAGTAAACTCCTCAAACAATAATAATGGGCACTAATCCTTCAACAATAATAATGGACACTAAACCCCTCAAATAATAATAATAGGCACTAACCCTTCAACAATAATAATGGGCACTAACCCTCCAACAATAATAATGGGCACTAACCCCTAAAATAATATTAATAAGCACTAAACCCCTTAACATCATCCTTGTGAAAATCCTATCCCATTCGCTGATGCAATATTTCGGTGTGGTATAAATAAACTAATGATAAATTCTAAGTATAAGACTTTATTGCTAAAGCCTCATGCTTTGGAATTGCATTCACGCAAGTATATGCGGTCGAAAGTGCAGTAAGAGATAAGTATTTATATTTTATCGTTCTCCGCAGGGATTGATGTCTATAATCAGTTAATTAATCTAAGAGTCGTTCAAGAAAGTAAAAAAGAATGGTGTTAGGATTTTGGTTTGTTTAATATCTAAATGCAGAAATAAAACTAAAATGCAAAATTAACTAAGTAAGGTTCGGGTTAAGGTTATGGGATGCGTCTAGCAATTCCTAGGATAAAATGCGGTAAGTAGTAATTGTCATACTTTGCCAAAAAAACATCAGCTTCCGCATTCGTTCTCATTAAGCCCAATTTCCGTTGCGACTCAATGTAATTATCAGTCGGCGCAGCGTATGTAGTAGTTACGTGTTTATCTCTAAACTTCGATTTACAGTATGAAAGACTTAGTACTAACCTACTAAACATGCAAACTAGCCTTAGGTTATTTCCTCTTCTGATTTACAACTTATTAGTGCATGTGGATGATCGGTCGACATTTACTATTTAATTAAGATCCTAATTCAACATGCTTC
>JBBMKA010000022.1:1552741-1607029 GCA_037833695.1 Sechiopsis laciniata | reverse complement strand
TAAGTTTATTAAAAAAAATTATTAATTATTTGTTAACTTTTTTAATTTAAATTTAATTAACTAAAAAAAATTGTAAATTTTTTTTTATAACTCTTCTTATAATAACATTCACCCAAACACCGTTTATCATAATTCATCTTATAATAACATGCATTTCAAACACTGTTTATTATAACCCACCGTTTATCATAATCCTCCATTTATCATAACCCTTCGTTTACAATTACATAATCGGTGATCCAAACGCACCTTCAGTATTTTAATTTTGGCGAAGATCACTATCAGAGAGTTTGTATGAAATAGATTAAATTTAAAATTTCGAAATAGTAGGGAAATTAAAATGAAAGCCAACAACATAAAATTTTGTATGATTTATTTTTTAAATCTGTTAAAAATTTAGAAGTCGAGCTTTCAACTATAAAGTCTATTCATAAAAAAAGAGAAGTACCTAGTAATATCCTAAAATAATAAGAGGTTCAAGTTTCAGATGTTGTTGAACCTAAAATATATATATATTCAAAAAATCAATTCCATCTTTTATTCGCCAAAAAAATATGATTTTACCTTTTTTTTGGAGAGATTCTTCCTTCCCTCTGTACATGACAATAAATACTACTTTATCATTATCATGTTCCTAAGTTTTTTTTTTTAAAATAAGTTAACTACGTCCGTCCCTAAATCATTATCATAGTGCCTAAGTTCTCTCTTAAAACCACTTCAATTAATATATTTATTCTTTTTTCGTTTATGTTCTACATTCATTTATTTTTCCAAAAGCTATTGTCCTGGTTCGAATGAAATATCAACATAATGTATTCATACTCAATATAAAATTTTTAGTTTAGCAGTGTTATAACATGTAATTTTATTTGTTTTTAATTCAATAGCAATTGAGATTCGACCCGTAATTTGATCATCATTACTAGATCATAAAAAATGTTACCTGACCTCTCATCCTTGAAATGGTGAAGAATTAAATTAATAATTACTAATACTATTGAACACAATCTTCTCTCCTTTGTATGTTTTTTTTTCAATTTTTTATTTATTATATCTGTGACTGTTCGGATCAACTTTCGCGCACCATAATTAATGTCACTAAGCATACTACCCGATCCTACAATATTTGGATACCAATGAAACCATAACAAATTCATTTCTAGGTAGGTGACCACCAGGGATGAAACCATCACCTTATGTAACTCAAAACTCTTTTTGACCAATTGAACCAGGTTTTCTTCTTTACATGTGTAAGCTTTCTTTGATCAACTTTTTATTCTCCAATAATTGATCTTCAACCAAAATTATTTTATATTCTTTGATGTGTGAGTCAACTTGTATGGGCTATAAAAAAAAAAGTGATTAGAAGAATGGAATAATAGTTACAAATAAAGACAATAATGAGGTGCCATTTTTCAATCTCCCCCACCAAAATAATTTAGCCTAACTTGTATTGCCTATATGAATCCCTCGAGTGTCGTATAGTAGTAAAAATATTGTGTACCATCTCTTTAATTGCATGGATTCGTTCATCATCTATATAACATTAATAGTTTCGAAATTGTAGGTCAAATTTCTAACATACAAGTAAATGGTTTGATAATTTTTTTTTTTTTTTTTTTGAGAATTTGTTCTAGATAACAATTTTTTTGTTGTCTTTTTTTTATTATAGCACTTTTTTTTATAGAAAGATTTCAAAAATAGCATAATTTTAGACTTTTTTTTTTTTTTTTTTTTTTTTTTTGCATATTTCAATTATGTCATTCACCGTTTCTTGATTGAACACTGTCTATAATATTGAATGAAAACTCTTTGTAGCATTGATTGAAAACTATATGTACATTGATCGAAGACTATCTACTGCAATGATTGAAGTAATCAAATGACTTTTTCTGTTTTTTTTACTAGCTTACTCCAATTTTCTGCTATGCACAATTTTGTTTTATAAAAAAAATTATCATTCATAGGCATATATATTTTTTGTATTATACATGAAAAATCCTCAAAAGATTTTGTACATACAATCCCCTAAAAGTTTAGGGTCTTATTAAAGGTGCCATTAAAATCTAAACCTAATAGATGAATTTAATTTTTAAAAGTTCAAACATATTAAGTGGTATCTCGGGTATAGGGGAACGAAACTCCAATTTTTCGGTTTTCAAAAAAAAAAAAAACATAGTAGGCTCTGTTTGATAACAATTTTATTTTTAGTTTTTTATTTTGAAATTTAAGCCTAAAACAACTATTTTATCTTATGTTTTTTCTTACTTGAATGCCTACATCTTACCTATATTAGAAATCAAATCAAAATTTGGAAACAAAAAAAAAGTAGCTTCCAAAAACTTGTTCTTATTTTTAAAATGTGGTTAGTATTCACTTACTTTCTTAATGAAAGATATATATATTATAGGAAAGATAGAACACATTATAAGAAATTTGATTAAAAATAAGATTAAATTTCAAAAACTAAAAACCAAATGGTTATGATATGAGCCTTAGAAATTAATAATAACAACCAAAAAAAAGTTTAGAAAACAGGATAAGAAAAGAACAAAAAAGTTAGGCATTGAATAAGAGAAATTGATTGGGGGATGTGACCGGATTGTAAGGTAATGAAGAAAACGAAATGGGCAGAAATAGAAAGAGATATTGACGAGACAAAAAGAGAAGAAAAAAGAATAGTGTGAAATTGTAATGAAATGTGTTGGGGTGTAATAGAAAATGTTAAAGACTCCAAATCCATCATTTTAAAGTTTTCCAAGTGAAGTTAGAGTCGATCACATGTCATCTAACTTCAAATTCCAACCACTGGTTTGATTTATTGTTTAGACAATGACCCTTTCATCTCGATTGACAAAGAAATATTTCTATAATCGAGATGTTACGAGTTTGAATCCATATTTTTAGAAAATACAAATTAGTTGTTAACAAGGATGATAATTCAATTCAATCTCCATATTAGTATGATATTATTCGATGACTTTCTTTTTGGTTTCACTAAAAAAGATATATCAATGAAATAAAATATATCATACATGAATAAGTAATTGTATTTAATTTATCAAAACTATTGTAAGATTGAAAAAGTATTTTTTAGTTTTTGATATTTCAATAATATTCAATTTTAGTTTTGGTGTATTTTTTAGTTTACTTTTATACTTGTTACTTTTTGAAAATTTAATTCACATCTAAGATCAAATGATCATTTCATCAATTTATTAGAATTTAAAATTAGTTTAATTATCATTTTTGTTTTTTTTTTAATAATTGAAGAACTTGGAGCTTTGCTCTAGAATTTACTTAGTCAAACAAAACTAGGGTTTTAAGAGGAGATCTACACTTATTGACTAGACAATAAAACCCCGACTAAGTATTATTGTGCAACATAGTTAAAGTCGTATCAATAGTCAAGAATAAGTGTTTAATACAATCAAAACTTAGAAACTAAAAAATATGTTTTCCCAAAAAAAACAGCGAATTATAGAAACTTAAATAACTTCTGTCACATATTATCATTGTTTTTTTTGTGTGTGTTTGGGAGAGGTTAGGTTAAGAATAATGAAAATGATTAGAAATAATACAAATTAGAAGAGAATACAATACGAGAGAATGATTATAAAGAAAACCATTACTTATGTTTGGGGTGTAGATCATAATTATGATGGGAATAAAATAGCGAAAAAAATAGGGAAATTGTAGCTATTCTCACGAAATGATACAAATATAGACAAATTTTAAAATATTTACATATATATAGTAATTATTAATACATTTTAATAGTGTACTACAAATATAATTAATACAGGTTGCTAATTTTTTTAAAAGTGACCATATTGATTATTATTTTATGAATTTGATTAATATTATAAGTTTTCTGAGAAAATAAAAAGTTGTTAGAAAAAAATGAAAAAAATATAATGTATTTATAGGAAAATGTTTTTTTTTTTTTTAATTAAACAACATTTAAAGATAAAAGATTTTAGAACATATAATCTCATGATTACTAGATATAAAATGTCACTAAAATTCTACTTCTTTCGACATATTTACGCAAGGAGAGAATGATTTTTATAAGCTAAATAAGGGAGGATTTCTTCCCTAATGAATTAATGATAGTCATCCTAATTTTTATCCAAATTAACCATTCTTTAAATTTGTTTGGTAGGATAGTTAGTTAGTTGAAGAACATGAAAGAAAAGAAAAGGTTTAGTTTGAAGGTACTCAGTCAACTATGGGAACAAACACAAGGCTCGAGGAGATGAAGGAAATGGCTTTTTTTTTTTTCTTTTTTTTTTTTTTGTGAAACAGACAGGGCATTCATTCATTCATTCATTCATAAGGTTTTAAAAACTCTTATTGGGACTCCCACAAATCATTCATTTACTTCTCTTTTTTCTTTTTTCTTTTTTTTTTTTTGAAAATTTTTCCACTTTTTACTTTTTCACTATTCACATTATTCTATCTCTACCTTTCAGCCGCTTGTTTTTTCATTTCTTTCATTAACTCCTTTTTTTCTTTTTTCACTTTTAGAAAAAACAACGTAAATTATTGGAGGTTTGAAATTAACGATAATCTAAAGGGGGTGTCTGTTTCTTGTATTTAAGTATGATTTAAATTTGAGAATTTATTAATTTTCCGTTCAAAAATTACGTTGAAACGAGTTTTTTTGTAACAACTTAAAATAATTCATTATTTTTATTATTTAAAATAACTCATTATTTTTAATCATTATTTATAACTACTCAAAATAACTCTTATTTTCTAAACCGCTAATTTTTAATTTCTTAAAATAATTCAATTTTAACCACTAATTTCTAATAACTATCTTTTTAACTATTCAAAATAACTAATCATTTTGAATCAACATCAAAACAAGCTATTGTTTTTAACTTTTATATATAAAAACTACATCCAAATGAATATTTGACTATAACTCTCAATTTCTAACTACTCAAACTAACTTGTCAACCTAAATCTCATCAAAACACCTTTTAAATGGTTTTTTTTTTTGAAAAATATTTAGATCATACCCGAACATGATATATAAAATAATGTCCACATATATGGCTCAATATGAGCCACAATCTATTTTTCTTTATTTTATTTTTTTATCTTTTGAGTTTATAATTAAATAGATTGTGGTCCATATTGGACTACTATGTGGACATTATTTATACATCATGCCCGGATATGATTTAAATATTCATCTTTTTTTTTTCTTTTTTATTAATATTAAAAAAAGATGAAAAAAATGAATGTATTCTCTTGAATTGTTGTACGTAGGCCTCTTTCTATTAGAAACCCTCGTTGGGTAATATTAGTAGCCAACCTCATCCAAAACTCTGACAACGACATCTTAACACTACTTTTTGGACATTTTCATTTTTTAGGGAAATGATATATAGATGTACATTTTAGTACTTCTTTTTAATGTAATTATTTAAATTTCAATAATGCTTAATTTTAATATTAATATGTTTTTTTTTTAATTTACTTTTATTTATTTATTGCCTTTTAAAATAAAATTCATGTAAAGATATCAAAGTAATTTATTAAATTAATATGGTTGTCAACTTAGTTAACATAACAAAAAGTTTTATAATTATCTCAAGTATTAAAATTGAAGGCTATTCAAGTTCTCAAATAAATGAGAGTCAGATACCGATTTTCAATATCGAACTCTTGGTTGTGTTGTTGAATTGGATTGCCACCTAACAATAAAATTAACACGTCACCAACCTTTTCGATGAATTTTTACCATATTAAGTGTTCGCCTAATTAACATTTAAACATTTTCTACTTAAAATGTGTACTTTTGAAACCATTTCGAAGAAGGATACAAACAATACTTTATTTTTTGTATAAGGAAATGAAAAAAGTCTTAGGTATTGTTAACAATTTTGCTTTTTTTTTTCCATCTATAATTTACCTTGTCAGGGCACCAAGATGGTTTTTTTGGGGTTTTTTGAGAGAAGGAAAAAAAAAAAAAAAAAAAAAAAAAAACCCTTTATGCGGATGATGATGGAAGTGGTCATGTTGGTATAATTTACGAGTTTATAGGATCTACTAATTCTATAAGGCTTTTGATGATAAAAAGATGGTAGATTTTATGATCAAATCCTTTATTAGTATTTTAATTAATTAGAATAACACTCAAAGTGTAGTAGTAGCAAAAAGACTCCGCGTGACATTATAAACTTAAAGAAGGCTAACATGATATTAAATAGTAGAGATATTACCCTAATTATAATAGAAATGCCTCAAAAGTGGGTGTAAGAGATTCTAATATGCCCCACCAACACATGTTACTCTCTTAATATGTTCCCCAATAACATTTTCTTTCTAACATTTTAAAAACAATTCTTAACTTGTTTTATACTTTATTTTTTTAGAAATGTATAAATATTGAGGATAAAACAAAATCGGGAAAATTTAGGACATTTTTTAATAGAGAGTTTGTGAAGTTTGTTCAAGGTTGGTTGAACTCTATGTTGAATAAAACATTTCCAAATAGTTCTATGATAGTGTTTAATGATTAAGAGAGTTTTGAGAAACTAAAATGAGATAAATTTAAATCTATAGTAACTATTTATGAAGAAATTAATTTCTTACAAATTTTTTTGTCATCGAAATGTTATTAGGTTTAGACGGTATATCATGTGACATTAGTTGAAGTGCATGAAGCAAATTCAGACAGTAAAAAAAAAAATGCCTATAACAACCTTCATGTATAAAGCCTTCAGAAACTCACATGAACTTTTGGCCTTAAATTGTCCAAACCTAAATTACACAAAGATCAGATCAGATAAATGTTTCATATGTCTTTATTTAGCTTCCTAACTTCACTCTAAAAAATGTTTGATTCATTAGAAATAAAAAAATAAATTTGTTTAAAAAAATAAAAATAAATGGAACCAAGTGTTAGGCTTAGCTTAAGCGCGATAAGTCCATTTTCGGCAGCTTGTTCAAAGATTGGGCCTGAATTGCGTGGGATAAGTCCATTTTTGGCAGCTTGTTCATATTTACTACCTATGAACTAGTGCGGACATTCATCTCAAAATTAATTAATGATAAGAGTAGTCTACATTTTTTATATATTGTTATAAGATGTCTACTCTTTCCGATCTAGGATCTCAACACTACGAAACTTAAACCCTAGCCAACGACAAAAGGGAGTGTTTGTTTGCCATATTTAAGGAGGATTTACCACCTTCTCCTCAGAAACCTATATCAAACGAGTTTTTACTAATTTCTCCTCATTTTTACTCTTAAAAATAACTCTTCATTTATAACTGTTCAATTATTTCTAACCACTCTTTTCAAATCAACCAAAATAATTCATTTTTAATCATCATTTATTTTAACTACTCAAAATAACTACTCATTTTAAATTTACATTCAAACAAGGTTTTGACTTTAACTCTTCTACACAAAAACGACATTCAAACGAGTTTTTTGTTACAACTCTCAATTTTTAACTACTAAAAATAATTTATCAATATAACTTCTTAAGTTAAATTTCCTTAAATATGGTAAACAAACACCCCAAAAGGTTCATGTCCATCAATAATCTTGAAGCACATTCTCAATTTCATTATAATTATCTAAATATTTCTAGTTGTCTTAAAGTAACACGACAAACAGTTTCCTTACAATTATACAAGAGCCATTAAATTATCTTAACAAAATTGTAAATAAAATAAGAAGAAAAAAAAAAGTACGGAGTAGATTTATAAAGTAAAAGACGAAGGATTTGGTTTGGGGAAAAAAAAAGATGTGAAGGATTTATATTCCTACAAATTAACCCTAAAAAGAATATTTTATAAACAAGAAAAAAAAATAGGTTTTAGAAAGACAAGTAGCGGGTTTCTCGCAAAAGGAAGGATGGGGCAAAAGCTGGTGCCTCGACACGTGGACGTGTGAGAGCCATTAGATTAAGGGAGAATTTTAGATCGCTTGATGAAGATCAGATCCATGGTGTTGTGGATGGGAAAAAACTTGTCTATTTTTTTTTATATATAAGTTAATCCCCTTGTCAATTAATTTTTGTGTTGATGAAACTTTATAATATTTAATATTGTATTATCATTTTTTTTAATTGAGATCTTTTTTTTAGTATTTGCTAGTGTGTTACACATTCCTAATTACAAATTACTTGTCCTTAAATATATAGGGAGAGTTTGAAATAAAGAGCTGAAGTTGAGAAAATGAGAATGCTCGAAATTTTCTTGTGTCAGTAATCGACAATGATCTTCCGCATAATCACTTTTTTTTTTATAATTGCTATTTATTCTCTTTCTCTTCATTTTTTACTCTTTTCATAACTATTTTTTATTTTCTATAACTATTTTTCACTCTCATCATGTTTATTATTTTATTTTTTTTCATAATTATTTTTTTCATCCCAAACATAAATAATAATCTCTCTCATAATCATTCTTCTCCCTATTTCTTACTAATTATCGTCATCCATATAACCATTTTCATTATTCCAAACACTCTCTTCGTCATCAATAAAATCCATAAAAAAAACTTATTTTCAACTAAATGTTTTATCATGAATTGAATTCTAACCTTTTGAAATTGATTAAAAAAACACTATTCGAAGAGATTTAAAAAAAAAAAAAAGTTTAAGGCAAGGAGGATGAAAATGATTACGAAGAAGATAAGTATTAATAAAAAAAAATAGAAAAAAAATATAACAATCAAAGAAAATAATTATCTATATTTAGAGGAAGTAGAATGATTATGAAAAAAATCGATTTTTATAATTGATGTGAATAAAATAATTATTTGAACAATAAAATAGTAAATACAAAAAAAAAAAAACAGTAATTATAAAGGATAAAAAGAAGTTAGAAAGAACATACTAAATAATTACGAAAATAATTTTTTAAAAAATCTAGAAACATAAGATTATAAAAAAAAAAAAAAAAAAAAATTCAAGAAGTAAAGAGGGGAAAGAATTGTAGTGGTTTGAGAGAAGTGGTACAGAGCCAAAAAGGCTCATAACTGCAACAGAATCAGAAAGATAACAAAGGGGCAGAACAGAAATTAGGGGAGGCTTGAGTTCGAAGTGTTAGCTCAAAAAAACTTAAATTCAATTATCATAAAAAAAAAAAAGCAAGGCGGCGTTGCAGAGAGAGTTGTAATTCCAAGCCATAAATGTCTAAACATCACTAAACCCTCATCTTTTCCCAAATTCCCATTTCATTATAATCCCCAATTCCCCAAACCCCAAACACTCCCAAATCACTCAAATTCAAAAATCAAAAGGGCTCGAACCCTCTTGATTATGGAACAACAACAACGACAACAATGGCTAGCTTTTTCTCTTTAGGAAGAGAACCAAACCAAAACCAAAACCAACAAACAAACACAAATCCCCCCAACCAAATCGCTAATCCGGATACCTTCTTTTTGTACAAACCCAACAATATCGAGCTATGGCAACAACAACAACAACAACAACAAAAACAACAACACGAACAGCAACAATCCTCGTCGTCACGATCGGGTAGTTTCTCGATGATTGGATCGGGTGGGATCAGCTGCCAAGATTGCGGCAACCAAGCCAAAAAGGACTGCAGCCATATGCGGTGCAGGACTTGTTGCAAGAGCCGAGGGTTCCCTTGCCAAACACACGTTAAAAGCACTTGGGTCCCTGCTGCCAAACGCCGCGAACGCCAACTTAAACTCGCCGCCGCCTTGCAACCCCATGTCCAAACAGATCTTTATAACCCCACTAAAAACTTCAACAATTCTGGTACAATTACAATTTATCCCCCCCATTTTTTATTTATTTATTTCTTTCTTTTTATTGTTGTTTCTTTTAGATTGCGTGTTGCAGATATCATACTTCTCTTCTTTCTTTCATAAATCATCAAACCCACTTCACCTTTTTCTGTTTTTTTTTTCACTGTTTTTCAGTTCTTTTATGTGATTTAATTTATATTTATATTCATCCATTTAAGGTTTTAAGTTGATGGATTATTTCAATTATAAATGATATGAGAGTAACAGATCATTCAAAACTTTTTTCTATCATAAATTATCAAACCTGTTAATTGATATAATTAAATTTACTATAATTTATTAATTTTAAATTTTAGATTGATCTGTAATTTAACACGATTTAACATGTTAATAAAGCCTAGATCTTGACTTAATTTTTTTTTTAATCATAAATCATCAAACCCTCATCAACTTTTTTTTTTTCTGTTTTTTTGCTATTCCGATCTTCACGAATTTTAATTTTACTCAAATCCATAAACTTAAGTTTGATTTTAGATTTCTAAAAGAGATAGTAGTCTAATGATATAATGTGTGATATTGTAACTACTTAATTATGAGTTCGATTCCCAAATGATGTAGTTGAACTTATAATAAAAAGTTTGTTTTGAAATTATCTAATAATTTAATATGATTCAATATGAAAATCTTCTTTCAAACTCAGAGTTGTTTTCTTCTCGATTAATATTAATTTATAAACATTTATCGCTTATTTCTCAAAATTTTCAAATCCATTAATGAGGAATTTTAGTTGTTATGCTTTTAAGTGACTTAATGTAATTCATTTATCCTCTGTGTTTTATTCAGATTATAAAAAAAAATGTTAATTTTGAAATTGGGGTTTTTTTTTGGTGAAATTTAGGGTTGGAAATTGGGAATTTCCCGTCGGAATTAAACTCTCCGGCACTGTTCCGTTGCGTTCGCGTCAGCGCCACCGACGATTCCGACGATCAATACGCGTATCAAACGGTGGTGAATATCGGAGGACACGTGTTCAAGGGAATTTTATACGATCAAGGACCCGAAAATAATTATTTCCCCGGCGATACATCGTCCGGCGGCGGCCGAAGTAGCGGTGGAGTACAGCCACTGAATTTCATCGCCGGCGCCACCGATGCCGGCGCCGGTTCCTCAGCCGCATTACCGTTGCTTGATCCGTCGTTATATTCAACTCCGATCCATAGCTTCATGGCGGGTACGCAATTTTTTCTACCACCAAGATCTTAAAAAAAATGTCAAAATTAAACTACATAATAGGCAGCTTCATTTTTCGATTTTATTTTTTTTAATTTATCTGACGAACTTTTTTTGGCATTTCTGTTTATTATGTCTGCATTGAAATTTGCAATTGATCTGCTGAAAATTTGTAGTAAAAAAAAAATTCACAAAATTGGAGGATAATGCTTCTTTTTTTTTCCCTCTCATTAAATTTAATTTTTTGGTACGAATTTCAATGTGTTTGCTTTGAACATATACAATTATTCTTCTTGAAGTTTAAAGTCGTTTTTTTTTTTTTGTGTACGACATGTTTTGGTTGCGTAGAGTTTTGTGCTGTGTCTGTATTTGTGTTTTTAATTTTCATCATTATAAGGGTGTGTTTGTTTTACGAAGAAGAAGTGTTGGAAATAACATTGGTGTTAAACAACCACTCTTTTACGTTACATCAAATTTTTTATCAAATTTATTATTCAAACTACTTATTAACATGAATTCCCAAAATAAGTGTTTAATTATCTCAACTATTATTATTATCAATTTTCAAACAAGTAGTTGTTTATCTCAACTACATTAACATTAATCTCTAGATGAATAGTTAATTACTCAACTACCATTAAAGGTTGGGGCAAAGAGATGAAGAATGTAAAAAGAAGGATATTCTCTTTGTTTAGATCATTAATTATAATCATTTTCATCATAATCTTATTTGCTTATAATAAATTTTTTTTTTTTATCTTCTTAATCACTTTTTATTCCATCTACGACTACTTTTCATTCATATTATAATCATTATTGTATTTTCCAGTTAACTATTCTCTTCCCCTAACATAAGTATTGGTTCTCTATATAATAATTCTTTTCGTGCTTATAAGAGATAATCATTCTCATTTGTTTGCTCTTAACACTCTTTGGATGTTTTGCATTATTTTCGAAGAAGGGTTTGTTGATGTGTGAAATTTGGATCAGAATAACCATAGTAATAAATAGTAATTAACAATAATGCCTTCTCTTTTAGTTTTTCTTCTTCTTTTTATTTTTGGAGAAATGAACAACCTTAGACAACAACAATATTATGGGGCAGTCCCTAAATATGCATAATTTATTTGTAGCATTCAAGTTCAAAAGCCAACATTTAAATCTCTGTCCCTCTCTTTCTCGTATTATATGCTTCAAAAAGCTAATGTTTTTCTTTTCTCACATGACTAGTTTGGTTTTATAAATGTTCCAGCAAAACAAATATCAACCATTTATTCCTCTCTTCATGTTCTTTTTCATCTTTAATCTTATTTAATTAATTTCCTGCAAAATGTGAAAATGACTGATAATTATTTCATTAAATGTATGCATGAAGCTTGATTAACTCAATCTTGTTACAGCTAAGTTGTGAAAAAATCAAATAAATCAGATTTTGAGATGGGTCCATAATTAACCTACATTACTACTGTTGTTGTTCTTCTTCTTTATCCTCATTATTTGATCTTGTGTTTGTATGTCAACCTTTGTACACAAATTAATAAAGGGTTGACTGTATTATGACTTGTCTGAAAATATGAAATTTCACACAAATTTCTTTATTTTTCTCAAAAATGATATATTTTCTCTTCATAATCAATATGTTTATATATTGCAAGCTCCATCATTGGCATGTGGTTTTCTTATACCTTATAATAATATAATATCTTCTGAGTTTGATTTGTTTCCATTCCTTTTCTCATTGCTGTCTGATAAATATTATCAACCTCACGGCCCCCCCAACAACATGATGTGTTACTTAGATTCGAATTTTGTAGTTTATATGATTTATTAAGTGTGATGTTGATCTTAATATGGGAGTGATTGAACATTAATTTGGAATTATATATGAAAATTGACATGTTTCTAAGGTGGGAAAAAAAAAAAAGGGTTGTTTTTTTTTTTTTTTTTTTTTTTTTTTTTTTTTTTTTTTTTTTTTTTTTTTGAAATCAAATAAGGGCTTTAGTTAAACATTGTGGATTAGGGGTGAATTATGGATGATTTGAGCAAATTTGCAATTTAAACAATAATTTTGAGGGCGACATACCAATATTTTCTTTTATTTATATATACAATGTATAATAAGAAAATAATAAGAATTAATATTAATTTTTAATTTTTACTTTATGGTATTATTTGTCACTGTTATTATTGGGCTTTCGACACGTTTTTTAGTATGGTGAACCACTTGTTCTATCAAAACAGGCAATCAACCAGGGATTTTCCTACGTCGGATCTTGTTGTTCTCAAAACAATAACCCATTTTCTTACGTTATGTTTTTTTGGGTAATCGAGTCTTATTATTAAATATTGACACTTTTATTTGTTATTTGTTTTTTTTTTTTTTTTGTCTTTATTTTGGTTCTTCAAATTAAATGGGTCTTGCTGGGTAGCAAGTATAGCTAATATTATTTATGTTTTGGTCTGCAAATCTGATATGAAATGGCATTTTCATGGTTTGTTATTGAATAAGTGAGAAAATAAGATTTGAATTCATAATTTGTTGATTATAGGTAATAATTACTATAGATTGAATAAAGTTAAAATTTAGATCCTATAATTTTATAAATTAGAATTTAGTCTTTGTGGTTTTATAGAATTTAAAAATTAGTCTTTATTGTTTTTAATTCGAAAGTTAGTTATTCATGTGTCAATGATGATAATGTAAATCACAACATTTATGTATGAATAGTTAATTGCCTCAAACTAATCTTTAGATTTTATTAAACCTTAGGGATTAAGTTCTATATTTTAAATCAATAAAAATTAAAATTTAACTTTCTTTAAACTATATGACTAAATTTTCATATTCAAAATTATTAGAAATAAATTCTAAGTTTCTTCCAATGATTGATACTAAATTTATAATTTACCCTAGATTTAACAATTAAAAGGGTTTGGGGGTAGATAATTGAAAAGTCAATCCATAAATGGTTTTAAATGAAAAATAAAATAAATTAAATTGGGAGAGTAATTTGAAGAGTTGACCAAGGGAGACAAATTGGTACTCACTTTTGGTTTCTCGGATTCTTATGTTTATTATTTTCTTGAGCAGCACAACGGAGACAATGGTGAGTTATTACTTAAGAAATTCAAAACCCCACAAAATAAATTTTATAATAAAGAAAGAGAAAAAAAAATTCAGTGTTTTGAGAGTGAAAGGTGGGGACTCCAAAGGGCAGCCCGCAAATATAGAGGGCGAGCGAATGTAGGGTTTATGCATCCAAAGAAACATAAACACAAACTAGGGTATTATCATCATCAATATGAATATTCAATAATAATAATAAAGATAAAATAATATTTTCCTACCTAGATTTTGGTCTTTATCCTATTGTAATTTTGAAGACTCCGTTTAATAATCATTTTGTTTTTGAAATTTAAGCCTACAACAATTATCATATCATATGTTTTCTTCTACATGAATATCTATATCTTACCTATATTTGTAGAAACCAAACCAAAACTTGAAAAAAAATGAAATAACTTCCAAAAGTTTATTTTTGTTTTTGAAATTTGGTTAGAATTTACATACTTACTTAAGAAAAGTTAGATACATAGTAGGAAAGATGGAGCACATGGTAGAAAATAGGAGTAAAAATAGGTTTAAATTTCAAAAACCAAAAACAAAAAACCAAATGGTTATCAACAGAGTCTAAACTTTCAAAATTTGAGTTTTAATTCTTAAACTTTCAAGTTTGTTAAATTTTAGTTTTGAACTTTTAAACATCCAATTTTAATCTATAATTTTTTTTTAAAAAAAGTTTAAAATTAGTTCTTATGATAAATGTGAAATTAATATAAATTAAAATTGGTTCAATAATATTAATAAAAGTAAAATAATATATGAAAATATTTATAAAATTTATAAAGAAAGATGATAATGATTTAAAGAAAGATTTAACAAAAAAATTTCAATAGTCCCCACTGACAATATTCCTTAGAGATGTCTAAACTAAAATTGATTAAAAAATCTATAATCTAAAACGAAAAAAAACTCAAACTCAAAGGGTAAACACCAAAATAATATTTTAACTTAATAATAATAATAATAATAATGTAGGACAGGAGTGGGAAAGGGTGGTCCCTTAAAAGTAGGGGAGGGTGACCTTGTAGGTTAGGGCACACCCTAAACAATCTCTCATTCCTCTGCGTGACAGAGAAGAGAGGAATGGAAGGAAGAAGAATACGAGATAATAAAATAAATTTAAAATTAAAAGTCAGCGTTTTAACAGAGTGTTTTGGAGGGTATTTTGGTAAAATGCCATAGTAGTAAGGGTGGGGGTGGACCAGGAAATTGCTTATTCTGAATTGATCTGATTATGAATTGTCTCTTCAACCTTGAATGTATTTATTTATTTATTTATGATAGGGCTTTTTTTTTTTCTTTTTTTTTTTCACTATTTATTTCTTTATTTATATCTTTACTACTGTTTTCCATTTCAATCACATTTCATGTCAAACCCCCCACCCTTTTTTGTTTGCTCTTCACAATAATATATATCCATCTATATATGAAAATTTGTGGTAAATAGTAAACTCTATTATTCTTATTTTAATTATAATAATTTTCTTAAAAAATATATCATTTAACTTAGTTGAAGTCTATGTTCTATCCGTTTGAAGTTTCACTTTATTGAAACTTATCAATTTTACTTGATTGAACTCTATCAATTTCGTAACTATTTTAAAATTTAATTGATGATGAAAAAAATAGTTCACATATCTTAGGTAATGTTTTTCAAGATGGTACCTCTTTAGGGTAGAGGTGTTCAAACAACCCGAAAACCCAATCCAATTTGACGGGTTAGGTTGGGTTGGGTTCAAAGTCATAAAATTTTCATGAATTGGGTTGGGTCAAAGGATTAACCTAAAATTAATCTAACTCAATCCGACCAACTTGAATTTATTATTTAGTTTTAAAAATATTTTTTTACCTATAACATAATTGTCATGTTATTTAATTATTTAGATTATATGTATATTTATTTTATTTAATTATTATTGTTAGACTTTTTTATTTTTCAATATTTTTTTAAGTCTTTATAATCTATATATCATGATAAAAATATTTACTAAAATTATGTCATCTATTTTTGTTGGTTTTAATTATCTATTTATTTTAAGGAAGTCGAATTATGTCATTTATTTTTGTTGTTTTAATTATCTATTTGTTTTATGTTATATAGTTGAGATTTTCTATATGAACCATGATGGTAGGACTAATAGTAAATGACTTTTTGAATAATTTGCATATTTAATATGTATATTCATTTCATTAACTTGATCTGATAATGATTTGAGATTGTATTTTGTTTATATATAGGATGTGACTAATTTGATAAAACATATTTATATTTGCATTGTATAGATGAACCCGATGACCGAACTCAACCCAACCCGAAAACATAAAAGTTTGGTTGGGTTGAATTGTCTCTTTAATTGGGTTGGGTTGAGTTGGAAAAGTGACAAACTTAAAAATTTGGGTTGGGTTAAAAACCTTCTTCAACCCAACCCAATCCAACCCATGTACACACTTACTTTCGGGCTATCGGATCTCAATTTCATTGTCTCCATTCTTTTCCGATGGAGGATCTTCGATATGCCCTCATAAGATGGTGCATTTTTATGATTCATCAATATTGAATCGAATCTCAATTTCATTTTTATTGGACCAAATACTCATTTGGCCTTAATGGGCTATAGTACCATATTAAAGAGTGAGCATCATGGCAAAATCAATTGATGATAGGAGGAATAATCCAGCTATCTTATATATTACTAGGAGGTCTCCACTTTTTCTGGCGTATGATCCTCAAGATAAAAACTTTACTCAAACATCTTCATTTCTTTTCTTTTAAATAGTTCAATTTCATCCAATCAAATTTTGAAATCTATTCAACTTCTCTAGGTTTAACTAAATGTAGTACAAGTTTTACGAAGTATAATTGTTCTTGTCCACATCTGGTATGATAAATTAAATTATAACATAAAACCAGCTAAAGATTCAAATTGTCTCACACCACATATTATTAAACTAAAGAGGTCGAAGATAAAATTGAACTTTTAATGCACTAATAACATAATTGAACTAACTACACAGATAAAAGATATGGTGCATAAGTTAGCCAAAAAATAAACTCTTGTTGCTTGATTATGATACCAAAATATGTGACCTAGAATAGGCCATAAACCCTAAACTCTCTCATTTTGCATATATCTCGGAGAAACTTACAAAATTAATCAAATTCATAAAATAATTACAAATATGATCATGTTTAAAAAAATTATCATCTATAGTCATTAATATTAATAATACATAATAGTATATGAAGAGTATTTATAATAAAATATTAAAATGTATTAATGATTATGGATGCAAATATTTTAAGATTTACCTACTTTTGTAATTATTTTGTGAGAAGTACCTATTCATTACAATTTCCCTATATCTTAAAGGTTCTATTTGAGTTTATAAGTCCATTTTGAGTTTTGAGAAAGTTCAATTTTAGGCCATATGATATATGTATACAACCTAATTTTGGATGCTAAGTTTGCTGAATTATTGATCTTACAATCTATTTTTTTGGTTGTGTATGAAAGTTGGAAGATGAAACTTTGAGCGACTTATTGCACAAAATTTAGGGAAATAATATAAATTTTAATGTATAAGAACACAATTGAAATAATGAAGAAAATAAAAAGTCATACAAACAAGTTTTTCTTTGTTTCTTTATATGATAGGGCATGGTTGAAGAAAATAAGTTGGATAATTTTTCTTTTTCTAATAACAATATTAAAGAAAAGAAGATTAGGAAAGATGGGCATAGCCTAAACTTAATGATTGGAAGAAAAATATTAGGGTTTTTTTTTTTTTTTTTAAATATATAATGAAAAGTTGAAGGTTCGCTCTACTGTATTTAAAACATAATTGGCTCATACTTAAGTTGTGCCATCAAAATACATCAAATAGATTAGTTCAACTATATAAAGATCAAGATGATTTTAGAAATAAAAAACAAATAAGTGATCAATGGTATATATGAAGGTTAACACACATTTATGCAAAAGTAGGTGAGAGCATAGGGCATTAGAACATTCACACAAAAAACACACATCATAGTCAATTTTATTATATAATAATAATATAATGATATCCATTAAAGTTACACAAAAAAACTTGCATGTGCACACTTGAGATTGCTTGCAAAAAACACTTTGAAAAATACATATAATTAAAATCAATGGAGAACTCTTGAAAAAAAAAATTACATCCTATTATTAAACGGAAGTTTTATAATTCAAGTTATAATTATCCTTGTTTATAATAATTCAATGTCCTAAAGGGTACCATAAGATATTATAATGGATCAACCAAAACAAAAGTTTATGCTTAAAATAAACAACCATTCATATTTTCATAATTTTAGGAAAAGGTTATTTAAGAAAATGAGATCCAAGAAAAGAATCATCAGAAACAGCATTATTTTTCATTTCCAAGAAAAGAAGAAAAAGAGCTCTCGTTCTTTTTTCTTTTGAGGTATGAAAAAAAAAAGAACTCTAGTTCTCTGCATAAGTCATCATATTCATACATTCTTTTTTAAAAACTTTATTATTTGTTCGTTTTTCAGAAAAAAAAAAAAAAGAAAGAAAGAAAGAAAGAAAAAAAGTACATTTTATTTTGTTTTTCATTTTTGTAGATCCTTGTCAAACGGCTAAAAGAAAATCTATATTTTTATTTTGAAAGTTGTCTGTTAGGTTGAGAAACATCAATAATAATTTATTATTATTATTTTTTTATATCCATTTCTGTCGAGATCAATTTATGCGCATCTTATATATGTAATTATTATATAGATTGAATCCACCATCTTAAACATTTCAAAACCTTTTTTGATCTGATGGTTTCACTTGAATGATGGTTTAATTGATTTTTTAACAACAACAATAGGGGATTATGTTATTTCAATTGCTTTGTCACAAAAAAAAAAAAAAAAGACTATAATTTCTGAGCTACTCATAATTGATTTATATTGAAAGAAACAGAGATCTTTCTGGCTTTTTCTAGATTCACTTTTGTGATGCTTGGAGATTAGACTGCATCTTTCCTATTACTTCCAAATGATTTTGTACACCTTAATAATTACAATCACTTTGTAGAATATAATGTAAAATATCAATTATGAAGAATGGAAGGCTTATTGCAGGAAATAGCCCAAAAATATAACCCTCTTAAAAAATATGAGGTTTTATAGCATATTATAAATTAAAATGTACCAAAAATTGATTCAATTACATAAAATTAGTAGGTTTGAATTTCATATTTTGTTATATATGAAATATTTTTATAAATTGCTATAATTAAAATGAGGATACTAAAATTTATTATCAACGGCCAATTTTCTATTTTAAAAATTTTAAATACCATTATGATAATTGTATTTGAGCTGTCCCATTTTATCTATGAACCGTAAATTTCTAAATTTGTTCAAATTTGAAGTTTTTTTTTTTTTTTTTTGAAAGTGTTCGAATTTGAAGTTAACATTAACTGCTAAACTTCAATAATATTTATAATTTTAATACAAGATAAAACGTAAACATATTTCAAAAGAAGAGTATTTATGAAAGAAAAAAAAAACAAAAACTTACGGTAAGAATCAATCATAACTTTTTTTTTTTTTTTTTTTTTAAGTGAAGAAGTTGGAAGAAAGTTAAGACACCAAAATCGACAAGTCTATGACCAATCTAATATTTTTACCCCTTTTTGCTATTATTCATTAATTGCTCTAACCACTGCGAAATTAATGGATTATACATATTTAATAACACACATCAGAAGACAAAAAAATATATGTTCTTTCAAAAAAGAAAAACAACTTGTCACATGGCAAACGTGGCAAATTGTGAATGGACTGTATAAAAATATGCACTCAAAAGTATTTTTCTACTAAAAATCTTCTAATTTAATCAAACTAGGGTACAAAAAGGTTGTGGTTGAAAAACATTTGATGGGTTAAGGTTCTAATCTCCTGTAAATAAATTACATCTCCTCCAATATTATGATGCAATGGCATTAATCACGTCAGTATTTCAAAACAAAACAAAACATATGATTGTTTCTTCTTACCGACTGGTTGAAGGCCGTGGTTTTCCCTTTATAGAATTTAAGTGTTGCGTCACAAAGATGACTCCCATTACAAGTATGAGGACTCCCACCAGCGTGCTGAAAAAGAGGGCCCCTGGTTGCCTGGTCTGGACAAAACCGTACACACCGGTAGAGGTCACAAGGATTATATCGGTGAGTCCATCGTTGGAGAAGTCTTCGGAGATGAGGGCGTGAGTTGGCGATGCAGGAAGGTCGATTGATGCTTGTACGCTTCCCCCTGGAGATATGACTACGGCTTCTTGTTCACCTGCGGCGAGGACCATTTCTCGGTCGTCGTGCACTCGCAAGGAGATCGCCTTGAGTGTGGGAATCACTGTGCCAGCTTCCATCATTCCTGATGGTGAGGGAAGATTTGACCAAGTTGCACCTGTTGAGATCTGCCATTGCCAATCGGCACCGTGACCATGCAATCCAGGTGTATATGATGTTACCTGCACCAAATAATACATCGAGTCAGCAGAAAGGTCATCGAGCCGCATAGCAGAGGAAAAAAAGAGAGGAATTCTGATTCATTTACTAATTGCAAGAAAGTTTCATGCAACACAGAACAAAATCTAACACTTTAATGGATGAAAAGTAAAAGTGTGAGATCTCGCGCAAGTTTTTTAT
Source organism: Sechiopsis laciniata (assembly GCA_037833695.1). Lineage (NCBI taxonomy): Eukaryota > Viridiplantae > Streptophyta > Magnoliopsida > Cucurbitales > Cucurbitaceae > Sechiopsis > Sechiopsis laciniata. Next base: position 1,586,232 of record JBBMKA010000022.1, on the reverse strand, counting down.
AATAATTGGAAGTCGGAGTTTTGCTCCGCTAAATCTGCATCTAGTATTAAGGCCTGAACTTGGTACACAACAGTAGATTTTACAATTGAACTCACTCGTGAATTTCAAACCTATGACTTCCAAAGGAATATACCTTGGAAACTCTAAACCTCTACCAACAAAGCCACCCCGCGAGGATTAGAATGCAAGTTTTTATGAGCCACTAACTGAATACGGATTGATAAAAACAATGCATTTCAAGATGATTTATGTTTACTTTCAGCAACATGTTTCAAACTTGTTATGAAGGTTTACTTCCAGGCAGTCTAATTCCTGATTAAACAAAAGAGAATCCTCTTGGTACAACCTATGGGATAAACGTGTAATGAAGAAGGCACATGATTAACCAGGAGTGTATCAATTTATTTGCATTTAAACTAATGTCATAATGCCTATAACAACATATATAGTGGGAAGAAAATGATAATGTCAATACCTCTCCCCGGTTAGTCAAGAACACAACGTCGCCATGGCTTCCTTTACGATGCCGGTGACCATCTCTTCTTGGGATAAGAATGGGAGTAGCAACCTCTAAAGAAGCAATGTCAGAAGTATGGCCAAATCTTGACAGTTCTCCATGTTGGAGGAAGTTGAAAGGGGAATAACGGCATATGGAAGCATTAAAGAGTTGTTCTCGTACAGGTACCCCAGAGGTTGCAACAGCCCAACAAGGTTGAATAACCTCCATTGATCCACTAACAACGGTGCGTTCAGCACCATTTCCTCCAACAGCCTGAATATTAAAAATTTGAAAATTTTATACTACAAATGCAAACACCACAACTTCATCAGCGATATTTAAATGCTATTCAGTTTTGCACTGACTTGAATGCCTACTAAACGGCTACAATGACGGGATCTAAACGTATGTGCAATTGGAATAAGCAAGAATAAGGAAGCCAGGATGGACATGTACTCAATACCAGATTCAGGAGTCAGGAGATCAGGTAATAAGGAAAATTGAATAAGTTGAAGTAGGCATGTTTTTTTTTATCACACAAGAGTATCCACTTCCCCCATGAAATCAGGAATGCTGAAAGTATCTACTATCTTAACATGAACAACAAAAATCCAAGACTATTTTGAATTAAACTGCGCATATTGCAATAATCGAGGAACCAAGTGCCAATAGCTAGGGGTGAACATCGGTTGGGTTGGGTTGAGAGGAGTTTTCAACCCAACCCAAATTTTCGGATTTGTCATTTTTCCAACCCAACCCTATAATTTTTGGGTTGGGTTATCGGGTCCAATAAAAATTATAAATATAAATATATTTTTATCAAATTAGTCCTACATTATACATAAACAAAATACAATCTCCAATTAAGGTAATAAAATGAATATAAATATACAATCATGGTTCATATAGAAGATTCCAACTACAAAACATAAAACAAATAGATAATTAAACTAACAAAAATAGATGACATAATTCGACTTCCATAAAACAAATATATAATTAAACCAACAAACATGTTTTACATAATTTGACTATATATTTTATCATGATATATAAATTATAAAGATTTGAAAAAATATTAAAAAATATGGGAAATAAAAAGTCTAACAATATTAATTAAATAAAACAAATATATGCATATATAATTATGCTATAAGTAAAAAAAAAAAAAAAATTAAATTAAATAATAATTTCAGGTTGGTTGGGTTGGGTTGAGTTCATTTTAGGTCAACCATTGACCCAATCCAACCCATGAACATTTTATGATTTTTAACCCAACCCAACCCAAACTGTCAAATTGGGTTGGGTTGGTTCGGGTTATTCAGGTTTCGGGTTGTTTGAACACCCCTACCAATAGCCATGCAAATATTAAGAAAACGCATGTGCACCTGAACATGATCAAGGACTCCATCTCCATTAATATCAGCATGAAGACCACCTTCTTGAAGATGTAGCTGAAAAATTCAATAAAGGATTTTCAATAACAGAAGTAGTTTGCCCAGAGACATAGATTAACTAAAAGCAGAATTATTAATTTTTCATGAATATGGTATAAAACTAAAATATTTGTTCGATGGAAACAGAGAGAACCACTTGAGAAGAAATGCACAACGCCATTGCACATTCCTGAAAGTCTAACAGGAAATGGTCATATATGCTCACCTTGCAAATAGTGCGGCCAGACGCCAAATGCAGAGCCTCTATCCCTTCTTTTTGATGGGCCACAACAACATTCGGAAGCCACCAAAGCTTGGTATAGTTAGTTATGGTAGGAACATATGTAATAGGCTGCATAAAAAAAAAAACATTAACAGGTTATAAAAAATAATAATAATAAATAACTGAGCATGAAGAACAGTTTTATCTTGCCAACACGAGCATGAAGTAAAAGAAACAGATCTCACTCCTAGCTTGCCACAAAAAACTAAGAATTTGAGCGCTAAAATGGAAGCTTTTTAAACTCAATGTCTTTCTGAGAGTTCTTCACTATATCAACACAACACTTGGGGGTAAAAGAAAATATTCTAACAAAGTCAACACGTAAAACTCTAGAAAATTAAATGCGGGCGACTCAAACTAAAATATTACTGAGATATGGGTCCAACAAAACACGAAATATTAATCTCCATCTTTGTTAATTCAAGAAATTGTCCATCATAATGCAATGAAGACATTAAGGGAGTGTACCTTCTTAGTTTTCGCCGAACCAGCAATCTTTGCAGCAGTACCGATAATTTTAGGAATCCTTTTAGTTGAGTCCTTCCCAGGAGGATGGTTTTCCTCAGGCTTGTGAAAAGGATAATTAACTGAATTTCCAGATGTTTTCTTCAGTGTTTTCCTTTTATGTCGCTTGAAATGTGCCAACTCGAACACGGTGTCTTCTCTTCTATCCTGATTGAAGGATCAACACCATTAAAAAATCAATAAAATATTTACCAGAAAATGACAACGGAAAAGTACATGTAACCTTACCCAGTGGTGTGGCATAACTCCAAGGATTGACTCTCTAAATTCCCTGCACTCAAACTTCAATTTGCAAAGGCTCAGGAATCATACTAGTATTTATTTTTAAGAAATAAATCATCTCAAAACTTGCATAATTGGAGAAAATTCTAACTATAAACACTTGCGCTTCTGAGGAGGGTAAAAATTTGTGTTTAGATCTCATTAATTATTAGTGTACATGTTGAATTGTAATGGAACTAGTTAATGCTAGTACAAGAATCAGTATAAGGCGCCATACTTCTCCAGGATGTCGAGCATTCAGGGATTGAACATCAAGCTTGTAATTATGCTGTGGAATTAAACGTGATGCTTCTGAAGATTGTGTCTCAATGTTCTGAAACATGAAGATATAAGTATTAGTGAAAGGTGAATGCCTAAATCTACCGAGAGTAATTAATTGCAGTTCCCTGACAAAAAGGAGTGACCATTTTCTGATAAGTAACTGTGTCCGCTGAAGAAGTTTCCCAATAAATAATATGAAAGAGAATGAAATATAGTATAAGTCGAATCACCTCATTCTTTCTGCTCCATCGTAATACACCAGATCGACCAGCAAATGCATAAAATGCAAAATGGCGTAAATCTACTGTTTCAGAGTTTTCAGAAGTCTGCATAGAATGCATTTACTTAGCATGTAAGCATCTTCTACTGATATTTAAGTTTAACATTAAAAAATGCAACTACAAATTACAGATAAAATTGACACATTGACGAGTCAGACCAGTGAGTTATGTAACAAAGTTCCCCACGTTCAGAGTATAAATTTCATCTCCAAAACAACATGAAAACATGCAACAGTTGATTCTTTTCGAGCGTCCAATTCACATAATTGTCAGCATTTTCCACACAGAAGGCACATATGAGAGAGAGACACTTCAAATACTAGTACTTTAATTTAACCCCCCGACCCCAAAGGCTGCCATACCTCCTTTTCTGTAGCACTTCTTCTATGTTGCTCAGCGTTCTTTTCTGCTATTCCAACTTCTTCAAATGGATCCATGAAAATCTATATGGAAGTAATTTGGTCAATAGAATGTTGATTGCATAATGGTGAATGTTCCATACAAAAGAAAAGGCATTGTGAATTGGTTTATTTTGACTACATTCTATTTGCACTAGATTCGTCATTCACGATTGAAACAATTGGAAATTTTCTTGATATTAACCATGGAGGGAGAAAACACAAATATGGCAGCATTCAAACTAGTAATGTGAAAAGTAAATAAACCAAAACACAACAAGACATACATGTGGCTGCATTTCCATTCTGCCACCAACGATAACCAATCCTGAATCACCATGCTTTAGTGTATAATTGCTAATAGAGATTGCTATCTCTCTGTGGTGAGCATTATGTGGAAAATCCTCCTGTCAAATTCCGCGAAGAACTAGGCTATATCACTAAACCAAATGATCTAAGAAGAATGAGAGAAATATTACAATGCACTGAACATGGAAGATAGCACAGAAAAACATACCTGCATATTTGATTCCCATAACTTCTTGAGATTATGATCAAAACACATCACAGACCAACCAGATGTAACAACAACAAGAACTTGAGTTACTGGTTGCCCCTGTCTGGGATGCCTATCAATAACTCCAGTAGCCATGGCCACCGGTCGTCTACCAGACGAAATGCGAACTTTATCGGGCAACAAAGAGACCTCTGTCAGCACACGTGCATTACTAAATCCCTCATCTACTCGCCTACTATGGGGTTCCAAAACCTGAGACGACCACTCAAAGACGACCACTCAAAGCTCTTACATACTAATCTACATAGCCGATTGACTAGCAAAATGCGCTCAAAATGCAACAATCATACATTACATAAAAAAAAGAGACACATTTAATTTAACTTTTTTCTTTTTGATATCTATGTGTGTCCAAGATTTACACACTCCTCATCTATTCTCACACGACATAGTACCTGACTCTAAAGGCCTAAACACATTTGGATATAAAGGAAACCCGTAGAAATTATTTCTAGATCACCATAGATTGAACTCATAACCTTTTAATTAGAACACCCTTGATCACTAGCCGTTCATTTAATTTAACATTGCAGCAGGCCAAACTAATCGACCCAATTTTTTTTTTTTTTTTTTGAAATAAGAGTAACCACGCTCGCCCCTAGGTTAGGCACCGAGAGACGATGGAATGGAGACATTGGAGATGTCAACAAATTAATATCACAATTGAGTTACGAACTTGGAACTAATGCACCCAATAAATCCGTAAGAAAACATGCCTGATTGTAAATAACAAAAACGAATATGGCACAGAACACCAGATTACCAGAATTTTAGCATCATGCGTCGCTACAAGAACCTCCTTCTTCCCATCACCATTAAGATCAGCAACGACCGGTGGCGGAAGCCGATCCCCCTCAAACTTAATTGGATACTCATCAGTTAAATGCATCCACGCTTCCCTAAACGCGAAATCGCCTTCATGCTAAAATTCAAGAAAAAAAAACACAATAATCAGTCCAACAAAGGAAATCAGTGAACAACTATATGTTCTTCAACAATTCATAGAAATGAGTATAAATTAAGCACAACAAAAATCAGAAACCTGAAGGGAGAAAAAAATAGCGAAGGCTGAGAGCATAAGAATCGCTAAATCTCGCTTCCTCATATTGTTCGATTCTCTTTGACCTTCAGCTGATTCACAGTTCTCGATGGAAATTACTACTTCAAAGCTGTGAAGGATTAGGGTTTAGGTTCGTTCCTTACAGTGAGTGGTGATTGGCTTCAACATTTCAACGAATTACAGGGGAGATGCGATGGAGACGACGCTGGATTGCAGCGGTTTGATTCACCCGGTACGGATACCGGTTTAATAGTTCTTGTGGTCTGATACTTTTTCTGATATTTGCGAATTGGGCTTGTCTTGAGACTGGCCCAAACGTTTGGGCTTTACTATCTTGTTGGGCCGATCCGTTTTCTCGGGATTGGGCTTGGCTTCATTCTTTTATTAATAAGAAGCAAAAGTTCTGGTACGTCGGCCTAGATGATCATATCTCTCTTTTTTTTTTCTCTTTTTTTTTTGAAACGTGATCATATCTCTTTTTAAAACCTAAAAAATATGTGATTTCATTAAAATAATAATAATAATAATAGTGATGATAAAATTTTTAAAAAAAATAGTATAAGTTAGGAGAGAGACCACAAATCCTATAAAAAATGAATTACTGCTCTCAAATAAATTAGATTATGATCATAGTGATTAACAGGATAATCACCAAACAATGAACTATCAAGCCACCATCCCATCGGATAATAATAAAATTACAAGTAAATGTATAGAAACGTTTTCAATACAAAACATATATGGGGATTTTCAAATAAAAGCAAAAATATTCTATAAATAGCAAATTTTGAGAAGAAATTCGTGAGCAGAAAAGTGGAGCGAGCCTGGTAAAAAAGACGTTAAAAAGATGTAAGAACTCATGCGCATGATGTTCAATCAAAAGAAGAATTAAAATTTTAAAAAAGAAAAAAAAAAAAAGTATGGATGAAATATTTCTTAAAAAATGTTATAATAAAGATAGACAAAACAAAGTTGTGCAAATTTTGAAACTTATACTTAAAAATCAATTTTAGCTGAATGGTTCAAATTTTGAACATACCCATATATATATCTTTAACTCCACCCATTCAGACTTTGAGCTACACTTACTGTAGCACAAAGGGTTAAAGATTTTATATTCAAATGATATCTATTGTAACAAAAAAATTGGTAAAATTTGTCTAAGTTTTTTTGGACTTTGTCATTAAAATCGATTGGAACATATATTTAATAGTATAATAAAATTAGTTGCTGCTGTAGACATATAATAAGTTGTGGAAGTTACAAACCAATCAAATCAAGCTTTTTCTTCCATCCAATTTGTTCATTTATTTGGGAGATTGGACGTTGAATTCAAATATAAATGCCCATTAAAACATTCTATTCTATGTTTTGTTTTTTTTTTTTTTTTTTTTCACGAACAATGAATATCTACTCAAAATGAAATTAAGGGAAAACGAAAATGATTTTATTCACTTGTGTGGACCAAGGAATGAGAAGCTATAAACTAGCGATTAGAAAATGAAATTAAAAAACTAAGCTAACTACAAAACTGAATGACAAAAAAAAAAAAAGTTGGAAGAGCTTGGATTTTGATAAAGCTAATTATGAGAAGTCTCTTCTTCAGGGAACCAATATCTGTTGTAAATCCAAAGCGAATCGGCAGCAACGGGATTGTCGTCGTGGTTGCGATGCCATGTATAATACGTATGAGTTCGATTCTTTATTTCCAGAATTGCATGTCCGAAGCTTGCCTCCCTAAATGCTGAGTAACTTGGTTGTGGTTCTGTGAACCTGCATAAATCATACCATAAATCTTTACACCCAACAAATACGTATGAGTTTGATTATATTTGATTGTCATTGATTGAATTATATAAAATACATTGCTTTTGTTATGTAGATGAAAAAGAAGATAAAGATAATGAAGATGTACTCACTTGGTAGCAAGCCCTTCAATATTACCACCATCGCCGATAGTAATGTAGATTGGCGCGTTAATGTCTCTAATTGGAGTGCTCAATTTATTGGTTATATTGAATCTGATGTTCGACACTCGCTCCTACCACAAGCAAACAATCACGTGTAGCCATAAGAACAACATCGAGCGGCATAATGTAGGACCAACGAAAGGAAGAAACTTAAATTACCGAACGCTCGTAGCCATGGACGTGGCCAGCAAGAACAAGATCAACTTTGTTCTCAACAAACCAGGACTCAAACATGACTCTCATGCTTTCTCCTTCCATGTAATGGTAGTCGAAGCTATTGTACCAAGGAGAATGAACCAGTACAATCAACCATGGAGTCTCTTCTCTGTTAACCTTCTTAAACTCATTTTGTAGCCACACATACTGTGGAGTATATTTACCTAAAACATCCAACACAATTCCATTATGTAAATATTCATAAAAAAGACAATATGCAAAACCTAGGCTAGGGTTACTATTCTATACAACAAAATATATACTCATTAGCCACTAATATTGTGCTAGACCTGCATATACATAGTCTGGGTTGGATTAGAAATTTTCAATTCTATATTATTTTTTAGCACGCTTCCTTGGGAGATCTTTGGTTCGAGACCACTAAAAGCGCCACAACCCTAAACTATATAATCGTAGCATAACCCAACTCTTACGGATAAAAAATCAATAAACACATACCATAAGCAGAGTACGAAGAAAGGACAATAATGTAAGCAGAAGCCCTCTTAATGGAATACCAAAGCGGGGACGTGCTATGCGCAGATTTGTAAGGAACATGATACCGATGCATATAAGGTTTAAACGGAACATTCTCTCCCTAAAAAATAAAAAAAAAACAAATCCAAGTAAAAATAAATAATAATAAAAGTGTTGTTGTTCTTATTCTGTTTTGATCTGTTTCTTACAATTTCTGGTGCGAAATCCAATTCATGGTTACCAGCAGCCCAAATCCAGGGCTGATACGCAGCACTCTTCTCGATAAATCGACCCCATGTGTCCCACTTTCGATTGTCGTGAAACGGATGATTGTCGGCGTAAGAAAGGTCTCCGATGAACAGCATTGCTTGGCTGTTCTCATTTGAGTGGTAATGTTCGAATGTTTGGTTCGAATCGTATGTTTGTCCAAGATCGCCTATAGAGATGATGCGTATGTTAAACCACCCATCAACTCAAAAGTTAAAGCTAATTTAATTATATCAACCAATCGCATACCGATTAGTCCGAATGTGTAGGGGACATCGGGACCGACCATGGAAGGTGTTGTGAAGAAAAATTGACGCGTTACATTGCCAGTTCCTAGCTCGTACAAGTATTTGGTATTGTGCTGTAATGCGATTTTCAGAACCGGAACACAAAGAAAGGAAAGAATTAGAGAGCTTCATATTCACCCGGTTTTGGCAAACAATGGACAGTTTCCGGCCCGGTTTTTATTTTTTTATTTTATTTTTTATGTTTTTATTTTTATAAATTAGATATTAAACAAATAAATTATTTCTCTTGCACCCACATATGCCAAATGTAGAATTTCCCGATAAAGTTTTCTCAAAATTAATGTATATTTACATCAAATATATATATTTTATATATATAAAAATAAATTGTCATAAATTGAATAAAAAATAATAATAAAATTTGTATTATTAAGGATTTCAGATAATTTTATAAGTTTGAATTATATATATAATTGATTAATTTGATGTCAATGTATATATTATATATTTAATTAATTTAATATAATTAAGTTATTTTATATGAATATTTATATAAATGAATATTTTCTTAAATATAATTAATTATGTACTAATTCAAAATTAATAGATATATTTCATGAAAAATTAAACTATATGAAATTTTTATCAAAAGAAAATATTTAACATAATTAAAAAAAAATTACAAAATAAAATAGTGAAATAATTTAAAACCCCTATAAATTGTGTGGGGATTTCAATAATAATGGTTTGTTTATAAAAAAAAATGGATATCAATCTAAAAGTTATAATCGAAAGAGCAATACTTACCTAAAGGTGGTTAAGTATTCTTAGATAAGTATTATTCTAATCGAAAGGAAGGTAATGTGTATTTTTTTGAAATCGAACCTCGAGGTTGTTGATGTAGGCATGATGGATGAATCCAGAAGTATAATTGTGATACTTATACATAGTTATTCTGGAATGTTCTAATTTCTTCCCATCTTTCTCATGATCACCCTCCGCAGCCCAATACCTAACAACATTAGGTTTTGGTGACAATGGTGTCACCCACGAAATGATAACACCTCTACCATTGCGATCTCCTTGAGTAATATGAACCTGAAAAATCATCCAATCTCAAAATCTTCCATCCTTTCATAACCATTTAATTTTAAATTTAAATTTAGTCTCGATACAATTAATCAAATTTCAAAAACCAAAACAAAAGATAAAATGTGGATGTGCAGTAAGAAAAAATATTGGTTCATATAATTAAATTTACCACATAATTCCAACATGGTATCAAGCAGGAGTTTAACATAATTCAAGAGGCTTAAATTCAAATATAAAAAAGTAAAACAAAATATGGTTATCAAATGAAGTCTTCAAAATTAGGGTTTCGTAGGGGGGAGACCTGTTCGGGTGCATTGTAACCGAAGGGCGGGGTGAATGCTTCGGGGGGCATATCGATGGAAGCTGAAAGTTTCCTGACGAAGCTACTGGTAATGCCTCCATTGGAGAGATTTGCGAGGGAGAGGAGGAGAAGAATAGGTAAGAACTGCGAAATTGAAATTGCAGCCATGGGTTTGGAAGGTGATAATGAAGAATGAAGGGTTTATGAAAGGAATGTGAATTTGGAATTGTTGTTTTGCTTTTTATAGATAAACAAGGGGAGTAGTTTGGTAAGTTTATATACTTATACTTAGGAATATTCGTTTTCTGTTTCGATATTAAAATTCAAACGAGAAAATATTCACCCTGGAATTTAAATTGTTTAATTGGAACAACATTTTATTTTATTTTTTTCTTGTTTTCCTTAAGGTTTTAAATTTATCTTCATCTGAATTCAAAGAATTTAAATTTATCTTCGTCTAAGAAAGATAAAAGAACAAAAAACAAAAAAGATTTTCGATTCTCCATAAAAAAAAAATATACATATCTTTTTTAATCTAAATTATGTTTTCGTACGCGTTTATATATATTGACCTAAAAACATAATTTAGATAGTCTTTGTTATCATAAATTGAGCATATATAAAAAGTATTTGCAAATATAGGTGCCTGAAAAAATATTAGCAAATGTAGATTTTCTTTTTTTACATTATAAATTCTGCAAATAATCAATTACAAGAATACCCTCAAATAGTTGGTTTTTAATTTCAAAAGGAAAAATCAGAAAAGGAAAACCGTCTCACATTTCAATCAATCACGCGCCAATTTAGAGGCATTAATTGTACCACATTCTATACCCACAAACCCTTAAATTAGCGTGCATTTATTACAAAAATTAAAGATAATATTTTACAAAAAAAGAAACCGTCCTTTAATTTATTTTCTTCTGAATTTTTCCTCATTTCGTCTTCTTATTGATTTCTCCAGAAAAACCCTCTAGTTGCACAATCTCAGACATTTCAACGTTCTTGCAATTGACGATCGAAATAAAAAACACAACGGAAGACGAACAGAAGTTCATCATACGGTAGGTTTATATTTATGTTTAGTTTTTAGGGTTTTTTAAATACAGTCAATCTGTTGTTCGATAGTGGGGAGTGAGGGGATTCTGGAGATATGAGTATTTTAGTCTTGGAATTTTGTAATAATCGTCAATAAATTAGAGGGTATTGTAGTTTTTGTGTTTAAACTAAATGGGTTAGAAATGCATATATTGTATAGTGGTTGTCAGATAGGATTTTAACTTTTCATATTGATTTTTTTCAAATTTTTTTACTGCATTTTTGTATACTACAGTTGGTATAGTTAAATAGGTTGTATTTGTTCATTAGGGTATTAAAATGGTGAAAGCAGGGAAAGGGGGAGATAGGACACAAAAGGACATTGAAGTTGAAATAGGTATGAATACTAAAAACAGTGTTGAAGAACAATGTGGAAAGGAAGAAATAGTGTCTGAAAATACGGTAGGAGCATGTACAGAAAGGACATGTACAGTAATAGTACTTTTTGGTTACGATTTTGAGGTATGGACAGTTTGGTACGTTATGTACTGTATTGTATACACTATTTTTATTGGTTAATTACATGTTTACTGTAGCAATTAGAGGAGAAGAAACTGAAATGAATGTAGATGACGTGCATGAAGAGTCCAATATGTACAATACAGATTGGGATGCTTGAAGATTCTATAAGAAGAAGTTGTACTTTATCACTAACATGTTCACAGAGTACTGTAATATATTATCATACGTATACTATCAATGTGCAGACAATACAGTATTGCTTAATGAATATGTTATGATTACAATAGGAGTTTGGAAGATGTACTGGATATGAATAGAATGAACAGAAAACATTGTTTGTACCGTATAAGTCATACATGATCTATAATGCCTATTATGAAAACATATACTGTACCGTATATATTATACAATCTTGTAAATGTGTGTAAAGTCAATTATAACAGTACATTGCAATTAAAATGTGTAAATATTATTTTAAAACATATGAATATGAGACATATCGAATCATGATTAAAGACATGGTACATGATGAATTTCTTTGAATATAATGTAAAAAAATTAATGAAATGGAATATATATATATATATATATATATATATATGTATCATATTATACCATCTGAGTCATATCGAATTCGGAGAATGAACAGTGAGTTTTTTATGTGATGAAATGAAGGGAATTCAGGAAGAAAAACAAATAAAAAAGCTTTGATTGATTACTACGTATAACTACTACTGTGAAGTCGAATGATTGAATGACTAAAATGGAAAAGAAATATTGTATGGTAGGATAAAGTAGTCTACAAAAAAAGAACAGGTCGTCGAAATGTATAGAGGCTGAAGCTTTCTGACTTAAGAATAGAGAAAAAGATTGGAGTACTGGAGAATCGAAAAAGGCAACTCACACGAAAATGGAATAGGAATAAAAGATGTGAGAGAATTAGACAAATTAATTTGACAAAATATGTGAGAGAATTTGACAATTAATTTGATGGAATACGAAATAAATAGGTGAGAGAAATGGAAGAATCAATTAAAAATTCGACCAATTAATATGACAATTACTATGATATGTATAAAGAAGAAATTTTTTAATTTGACATTTATTACTTATGGAAAGTATAAAGATGGCATTTCGAATATTAAATGGAATCAATTAATGTATTAAATGGCAAAACAAAAATTAAAACTGCAAAAAGAAAGTTAGACATCTATATTTATAAATATTCCTGGAAAATAGTCTATTTTATTACCATTTCCCTAATAAATATATATAATATAGTATTAATAATTATGGATGCAAATATTTTAAAATTTATGTGCATTTGTAATTAGTGTGAGAATAGTCTATTCAATACAATTTTTTTAAAAATTAAAATTGAATATTGTTGAAATATATATGATAAAAGTGTTGTTTTAAAATATTTGGACCAAATAGAATCTACATCCAAAATCGACCAATTTTTTTTTCTCATGTTTTAAAATGATCTCAAAACTCTTTGCTAGTAATCTTCATTGAAAGCCTTTCTGTCATTAATGTTGATTTATTTAGAATAAGAGTAATACTTACTTAAGGGTGAGTAAGTATTTTGGAAACACTTATCCACCTTAGAACCACATGTTTTTATTTAAAAAAAAAAAAAAATTTTGATTGATAGAAAAAGAAATGTTAAAATGGAGAAAAAAATACAAAAAAAAATAATAATAATAACGTGTGGTTTTAAGGGTGTGTAAGTATTTCTAAAATACTTATTCACCCTAAGTATTGCTCTTAGAATAATGAACGGTCCTTCTTTGCCTCACATTTGGACAAAAATTAAAAATTCATTTGTTCTAAAAGGAACAATAAACAATTGGTCTTTGTTTTGTATCTAAAACTGAAAGAACATTGCTTGTTTCTAAATAGAATCAATATGGACTTTCGATTATGCCAAACTAGCTAAGAGACAACGAGGTTAGTCCAAGTCGGAAAAAAAGTCATCAACTCAATATACTTAAAAACCAAAAACGGTTGTACTAAAAAAAAAAAAGGTTAAAAATGGTTTAAGTCCCGTCATCTTTCTAATGCACGATTCTTAATCACCTCAAAATTTTGCCTTTTTTTATTTATTATATATTTGATTTCAATTTTTTTTTCTTCAATTGAATATATGTTTGAATTTAATAAATTTTGGATATTATATTAAATAAGTAAAGTTTTGTCTTAAAATTAATTGACAACGAAAGAAATAACTCACATATCTTATAAGGATTATAAATCTTTATTCACTTTTTAATTACACATTTTCGAACCTTAGAAATTATGGCTCCGTTTGATATAATTATTTGATTTTTTTTTTTTTGTTTTTTGTTTTTTTATTATTATTTTTTAAAATTAAACTTATAACTCTTACTTTCTGTTGGGAATACAAACAAAATAATGTAGTAATCTTACATTGGTTAAATAAAGGGTAGATCTTGAATTTATACGGGAAGACACACATCTCCATTGGTATGAGATCTTTTGGTGAACCAAAAGCAAAGCTATGAGGGCTTGGGCCCAAAAGTAGACAACATCATACAAATGTGGAGATTCGGGTTTGGTTTGTCGTTCCTTAACAAGTGGTATCAGAGATGTGCTCCTGACTTAGCCATATCGGAATAATCTTGAGTTTGAAACAAAGATTTGTGACCTGCAATATAGAATATGAAAAAGTCATGATGAAAATCTGTGGTTGAAACGTCGTATATGTGCTCCAGTGGGAGTGCTTCTGTATGGGCTCATGATTTAGCAGTGTGGAAGTGCTTCTAAAACAAGTGTTCGAGTTAGGAATACTTCTAAAATAGTTGCTTCGGTGAGAGGTAGTTGTTGTGTGCTCAAACATAAATCGAGTGGATTCGTGGTTGGGTTTTACAATTTGCTCGAGTGTAATTTGGAAGGATTCGTGGTTTGAGTAAAGACGTGCTCAAGTGTAATTAGAAATGATTATCAAGGAGGCTCGCATGGAGTACTTTGTTCGAGGGGAGGATTGTTGGGAATATAAACAAAGTGATGTAGTAATCCTACATTGGTTAAATAAGGGGTAGATCTAGAGTTTACAAGGAAAGACAAGCATCTCCATTGATATGAGACCTTTAGGGTGAAACCAAAAGCAAAGTCATAAGAGTTTATGCCCAAAGTGGACAATATCATACCAATGTGGAGATTCGGGTTCGGTTTGTCGTCCCTTAACACTTTCATTTATTTATTATTGTATTACTATCTTTTTCCTAAATGTTTTTCAATAGGAATTCAAATATTTTCGAGATAAAAACAATGATGTATAAATTTTCTTTTAGCATAAATTGGAGGAAAAGAACTAATAAACACTATAGAGGGCACTACTACTCAAAAATAATATGAGAGTCAAATACCAATTTTCAAGATTAAACTCGTAACTGTGGTATTAAACTGGATTATTACGAAATAATGAAACCACTAACCATTTTGGTAAAAAAAATCATGACATATAGATGGAAAAGAAAATAAACTAAGAAAAAAGTGGATTCTCCAAAAAAATAATAATAATAATAATAATAATAATAAACTAAAGTTTTAAAAATAAAAAAAACTAAAATTCAATGTTGTGTGTGTTAGCCTCAACCCAATTAAGCCAACATTCCAATTCTTTACTTATGCACAAAACTAGTATATGAGCTTATTTTTCAATAATCAAACTTAAGAAATAAATGTTTATTAAACATGATTTGGATATTTTAGTTAAAAAGTAGATATTCAAATTCACAATCTTTTAATACATGCATACTCATTCATTTATATCACTTAAACTATATTTTTATTACTTGTTTTTTTATTAAAAATTTAAACGTTTGTTTGAAAATATAATCAAAACCATTGTAAATAGATTGTGATTATCACAATTTTAAAAATAAAAGTTCTTTTTTTATAGTACATATTAGGGGAGGAGGGATAAATACCGATTTTCGAAATCGAACCTGTGATTGATGTTGAATTGGTTTACAACCAAACAATAAAACCTTGAAGTCACTGACTAATTCGATTAAGAATAAAAGTTTTCAAACACAACGTTTATCACAATTTTTTTAGTGGGTCTTTAATAGGTTAAATTAGTACAACTTCATACCTAACATAAGTAAAATCTTATGCCAAACTTGAGCTGAAAGTTTTAGACTATCTTGAAAGTTTCAAGGTCTAATTTGCAAGCCGAAAGCTACTTTAAAAGCTTTTTTATATCTTATTTATTTATTTATTTTAATAATAGATTGAACAACTATTCCCTCATCCCCTTTCATTGAATAAAAAATATCTCAAGCTGATGTCCCACTATTCATAATTAAATGTATCTTGATTTTTGTGTAAGGTCCATTTTTAAAAAATATCATAAGCAATTAGGTGTCTAAAAGTTAGAAATAGACAACAAAATGAAAAAAATACTAATAAAAAAAACAAATTATTGTTAATTATTCATACTTTACAAATTCGACTTTGGTATGTATTGTTTTGGCTTCATGAATGTAGATTAACAATATTTTGAATCTATAGATCCTTTGACCATCTCAACAACAGGCAAAATAAATAAATAAATAAATAAATAAGAGGTGTTTTGGAATATCTTGAAATTAGAATTCCAATTTTCTAAATTCGAGTGAGGTATTTGACTGTGTACGTATCATGTATTATTTAATTAAGTAGTTTCTGTTCTTAAGTTCATGAACATTATATGTTGGATATTGAAATAAAATTAATACATTAAATGTAGCAAAATAAGATTTGGATAGGAACTTTTAGGTCACAAGTGTTATGGCAAATTCCTAACATATTTAGTTTTATTTTTTCTTTAAGATTTGTTATATATATATATATATATATTTTTAATTCAGCAATATTGAGACTCAATCCATAATTAACTGGTTACTAAGTGGTAGATGATGTTAATCTTTTTGACTTTTAAAATTTGACTTTAATTAACCGTTTCATTTTCTAATTTTCATTGTTTACAATATCTTAGTCAAGATTGTTTTAGTACCAATTTAATTATAGTTTAGTAGAATAGACCGTCCATCAGAGCAATAATTCAACGATATTTTAATATATTAATAATTACGAGATATGTTTTTCAATTCTCCCAATCTTTCATTGAAGTAAATGACATCTTATGGTTCAAATCTTGATTGCCAACCATCATGAATTGACATTGTAAATAGAAAAAGTTTTGAAGATTCATAGAAATATTATAAGTTAACTCATATTTATCACCTATTTAAAAATTAAGTTTTATGGATATTCAAAATATTATAGGTTAGGATGTATGTTTAGTCAAAATAATAAAGATAAATACAGATTGGCTAGAAAAAGAAAATCAAATCTTAATCTTCACATTTATTGTAACAATATTTGCACAAAATTTCAATAACTACTCTACAAGAAAAAAAATATAATCCATTTCAAAAAAAAAAAAAAAACTATACATAAATTTGACCGTTATTATTGTTTTTTTATAATAAATATTGAGATTTTTCATCAATAATAAAATGGAAAATATACTATAGGAATGTCAAATTTTTAGGATAAAATTCAATTTAAATATAACAAAAAATGAGAATAGATTCTATAATGATGTTGCAGTTGACAAATGAATTATTTCAATAAAGTGAAATTAATGATTTTAATAAAATTAAACCGATTGAAAATAATTAAATAAAACTATTGAAAACAATAATATCTCAAATATTTTGTTATATATGAAATATTTTTAAAGAGTTGACAAAATTTAAATAGGGATGCTAGAATCTACCACCTACAACAAATTCTCATAAATATATTCTCTCTCTTTACATTCATATTCCTATATTGCCAAAAACCTAATAATTAATAATCCTTAAGAGTAAGTATTTCCATCTAAAAAATAAAATAAGAATCATAATAGACAAATTGATAGTTTTTTTTTATCAATTTCTTTGTTTGAGTTAAATAATAAGTAGAATGAAATATTCGAATCTATAACTTTATATGATATTACATGTTCGTTTTTTACGCGTTAATACTTTTATAAATCTTGACTAAAAAAAGTAACAAAAAAAAGACGAGTCTATTTCTAAATTTTGGTTTCATGGGAAAAAAAAATACAAATACAAATTCAAAGTCAAATATGTAATATAAAATACTTGGATGAGATTAATTATGAGAGATAAGCTAGTTGACTATCCCTTTTATATCTTGGCCTTTAGTTTTCACCCTCAAAAAATTTTATATGAATGCCAAAATTTTAGAATAAAATTTAAATATAGCAAAACTGATTTAAATATAACAAAATGAGAGAATATATATTATTTATTTGTAATATTTCAGCTTACAAATTGATTGCGATCATCACATGGCTATTGAGAACGAATCAAATCAGATGGTTCTATTTCTCAATCTTTCTGACTTGCTCCTACAGACCTAAGGCCGAAAAGATTGAGAAAAATCAATCATTCACAATCACTGATGAAGGATTTCTCAAAAAGTTAAGGATTAGCAATCCTTTTTAGAAATTTAGACATCGAATGGATTCAGTCTTATACATACGCAAGGAAGGTATCATGATCATCCAATAAGAAGGGTTTCAATTTTTTCAAATGAACGATTTGAAGACCTATTGATTCTAACAACTGATTGTAGAGTTGATCATTCGGACATTGCTTTAATCAAAGTGAAAATGATAACTTCACTAAAGTTAAATTTATAGAAAACAATCAAATAAAATTGATTGAAGATAATAAAATCTGAAATATTTTGATATGTATAAAATATTTTTTAAAAAGTTGTCAAAATGAAAATCGAAATGTTAAAATTTGTTATAACATATATTATTTCTCTTTGTATTCATATTCCTATATGCCAAACACCTAATAATAGTCCTTAAAGAGTAAGTAAACTTAATAGTCCTTAGAGTTTTATTTTTTTCATTAAGTTTTTTTTTTAAATCAATTTTTTGTATGAGTCACACAATAATTAAAATGAAAGATTTGAATTGATAAGTTTATAATTATTATGCGTTCATCAATTACGCGAGAATACTTTTATAAGTAAAGGAAGAAAAAGACTTCACAAGTCTATTTCTAAATTTTGGTTTCATAATACACATTCAAATTAGTCAAATATGTAATATAAAATATTTGGATGAGATTATTAGAGATAAGCTAGTAGACTATCCATTTCATGTCTTGCTTTTAGTCTTCACCCTCATAAAATAAATTTTAATTTTTTAAAAAAAATTAGAGAGCTAAGCTAATACGATCTTAATCAATAAGACCAAATTCCACACGGTTGCTTACCAAATCTTGAACCTGTATTATTAAATTTTAAATTACTAATCTACAGACACCAAGCATTCAATTTAATCTGTTAGTGAGCCTAACTAGTAATCGATATGTATATCCAAGAAGTTAAAGAGTACATTATTTTAGTAGTTTATAATACCTAATCAACATCATTAAGTTACCCATTAAAATATGAGAGTTGCATACCGAAAATTTAATAGTTCTTCATATTCTTAACTAACTTGCTATTTTCTGAGGTATTTGGATAAGGTTTTGGAATAGTTAGTTTGAAGAATTATTTTAAATAGCGTTAACAAAGGATTATAGTAAAAAAAACTTTGCTTGAATATAAGTTTTTTTTTTTTTTTTTTTTTTTTTGTAGAAGATCAGTTAAAGACAATAGTAGTTATTTTTAGTAGCAAAAAATAATTAGTTGTTTTGAGTAGTTACAATAATTCGTTTGGATGTAATTTTTTTAAGAGTAATAAATCCTTTTACATATATTGGGAGAGAGCACCGATAAATCTTACATAAAGAGTACTACTGCTCTAAAATAATATGAGAGCAAATATCGATTTCTGAGTTCGAACCTGTGACTATGGAGTTGAAATTGATTAACACTCATCAAAATAACTAACTACACCACCAACCCATTCGGTATTTGACTGCCTTTAACGATCAATAAATTTGTAACAAAAAAATGAACTAACTAGCATGAATGATAATCAAGAGCTTATCGTTTGGATCCCTCATTTTTAAATATTGAATTAAAAAATATATATCAAAAATTTTATATTAATATATTTTGTTTTCATCTTTAATTATTATCATTTATTTTTTTAGTACAAATTAGGTGAGAGGACCACAAATCTTACATAGATGATATTACTATTCTCAAATAAATAAGAAACAAATATCGAGATTCTTAGGATCAAATCTATGACCGTAATATTGAATGGATTGCCACTAAACAATGAAACCAACACGTCACCAACCCTTTTGATAACATACTTCTAAGTATTCTTTGGGCACTAACTATATTTTTCGTCTAAATTACGTTATTGTATGAAGTTTAAAGTTTTATGGTCAACCAGAACAATAACATAAGTGATTTTCAAATAAAGAGATTAATTTTGCATCTTTACTCTCAAGTATAGAATTAAAAGACTTATACTTAACTTAATTCACAAAAATCGAACTTTGTAAAATAAATGTTAACTCTAAAATTTTGCCATTCCATAAGTTTTTGGCTCAACCATAGGTCATCAAAATAAATTCTCTCATCAGCGTGTTTATCAAATGTAATAAAACAATGGGGACAACAATAACGAATTTAAATTGAAATTAAAAAAAAAAATATATATATATATATTAAGAAATAGCATACACACATCGAAAACACACTCACAGAAATCATAAAATTAGGTTATTAATATTTTTCTTGAAATGATCTTAAAATAGGTTATTGGAGACATTCATTATCTCCTATAACTGTGTAAAAAAAAATTATCTACTAAAATATTTTTTTTCTAATTGAGAGAGTGATACCACAAATTTTACATAAATTATATTAGTGTTTTCAAAAAAGATGAAAACCGGATACTATTTTTATAATCGAATTTGTGATTATGAAATTGAAAGGATTACCACCATTCTATAATTATTTATTAATACCCACACAAAAGAAATATATTTAAAATACGGAGTACAAAATCGAGAAACAAAATAATATAATAATCTAATATAGACTAATAAAAATAAACTAGCTAAAACCCGACCAAATATATAGAGAGAGATCTGAAAATTCCATGGTCGTGCAATGCACCTACCTATAATCCGACAAAGAAAACTGGATAGGTTTTGTCCAAACAATAAGAAACATAAAAAGGTGTTTAAAAAACATTAAAAAAAATATATCATAATTTCCAATTTGTTTATACACGATAAGAAGTAAACGACACAATTGCAATATAAATTACCAACAAGCCAATAAATTTTGTATTTGTTGTTCTGTTGGCTTTGTGTCTACAAAACGACAGAATCCGGGCGGCGCCGCCGTGTCGCGGCTGCATTCGCCGGCTGTGGACTTATAATTGTGTTTAGGTTTCGGTTGACTTAGTTTACAAAAAGGTACATCGTATTTGAACTTAATTTCTCAACCGCCCATGGGCAAGGTTAATGAACTATTCTCGTTATTGTTATTAGTATTTTTATTTTTCTCGTAAAAAAATATATTTTTATTTTACATTAAATGGTTTCTATTTTAGTTTCAACTAATAAAATCATTAGCTTTGTCGTTTTATATTAGAGCATGGGAGTAATTTTATAATGCACGTTTTTTTAGTTTAAATGTACGAAAGATTTCTATTATTATAGGAAACAAAACAACATTGAAACACACACACAATTTTATATGGAGAAATTCCAAACTAAAAAAAAAAAAAAACTATAGATCGAAAAAACTTTCATGAAAAAAGATGGTTCAATCATATAAAATTCTTTATTCATCCCTAATTACATAAATAGTCTCTTTAAGTTTATACCACTAAAACCTTTTTACACTCCACTCTCTCACGAGAGTATACAAAAATTGAATTATGAAAATAATGTTTCTAATTGAGATGCTCTAAAACACAAAAAATGAATTATCAAAATGATGTTTCTAATTGAGATGCTCTAAAATCAAAATTACATTTTTTTTTATAGTGTTTGGAGTATACAACTTTTGTGCACATTTTTAATGGATATTTTTTTCTCTCTCTTTGAATTCAACTATTATTGGAAGTAGGAATTTCAAACTCGTAATATCTTGATTACTAAGTCATACAGTTTGGTTAAAACTCTAATAAATTGCTCAAAAGATTCAAAAAGTATGGGTAAAATTAAACCGACAGAAGTAAATTAACTCAAAATTTAAAATAAATATATTTTTCCCATCTTTTTATTAATATATTTTTGTAAAATTAATGAAGTAAAACTTAATGTACTCATATTCTAAATTATATTATTGAAATGAGTTTAACTTACACGTAAAATTTTAATCAGTGTTAATTTAAATAATTTAAAAGTAAATTAAAACATATTTAACTCTAACTCAAGTAGCACAATTGTCGCATTTTTTCACTCTTCTGTTTTCGTTTTAAAAAATATTAATCAATTCATAAACTATCTTTTGTTTTCATCAGAGAGAGGTTGCTGATGTTGGAAGCTATGGGCGAGTCCGGTTAAGTTTGAGTAATTACTGTGCCCAAATATCTTATTTTAGTTCAACCCTTTGTAATATTTTATTCAATAATTCAATTTATTTCTTAATTCAACCAATTAATTTTTCTAACTTTGGTTTCTAGAATTTCTTCTCTCTTACGCAACCATCTTTTTAAATTTTCAAAATCTACCCACATTTTTCTTCATCTTATATCTACCCGCCCGCTTTTTATTTAATTCAGTTAGGTTTTACTATTTATTCTATATATATATATATATATATATATATATTATTCAAGCTATAATTCATCTGACATAAAAATTTATAATTAATATTATCAACTTCAAAGTCATTGGTTTAATTTTTCTACGGGTATAAAGACCAATTTCAGTGAAAAAAATACATTTATTTATTTAGAATGCCAACTTGATACAAATAATTTAAATTTATTATGTAAGAGAATACCATTCACATTCATTCAAAAATAGAAAGAAAGAAAGAAATCACAGTAACTACAAAAAAAAACATTTTATTTATTTGGACTTCTCAACTTGACACAATTAATTGATGTCACATATTAAATTAGTTTTTTTTAATAGAAAACATTAAATTAATTAACAAAGCATTCGCCTTGAAAGCATATTTAACATTTTCCCCTCAAATTAAAAAAGGATGATTGAAAACCCAATCAATTAAAAAAAATCTACATATATTTATTTATTTATTTAAAAAAAAAAAAAAAAAGGTTATGCAAGCGATGTCGTAAATTTATAGCAAGAAAAGAAAATTGTGATGTTGAAGTTTTAAAAACGTTTAATTAATTAATAGGGAGTTAGTTGGAGTAGATTAATTTGGTTCACCTTGCCTATTTGACCGCGGGGTTCCATTCATTTTCCTAACTCGCAAATTTTCTTTTGCATATGGCGTCAAAAATCATATTTTAAAATTAAGAAATATATATATATATATATATATATATAACATCTGATCTTATTGACATCATTAGCCCTTGGCGAAATTTCACGGTGGAGCAAAAAAAGCATTAATTTAAACGATATAAAATGAAGAAAAATATTGTTTTGTATTTGTTTTTTTATGTCATAAACATTTATAATGATAAGATACACGATGAGTAAAAATTATAATTGTGAGTGAAACATAAATTTAGACATAATTATCCTTGAATACTAAATTAACAATAGTGATTATATTAATAAGCTTAAACTATTAAGGGTGGAGATCTCATAATAATATATAAGAAATATGAGTTAGTTCATTGTCAATTAATTTTAAAGTGAAATCCATATTATCTAATATGATATCAGAGTTCAAATAAATATTTTTGATCTAATAAAAATAAAAATTAATATTTGATTCAAGATTGATGAACTCAAAAGAAATACCATCTCTAGGGACTTGTTAAGAATTCTACATCGAATAGAGTAAAGAGATTATAGTAATATATAAGAAATATAAGTTATTCCCTTCGTTGCTAATTAATTTTGAGGTGGAATTTGGTATTATGTTCGTAGTATATGTTTTACTAACAATTTGATTTATCTTAAAATTAAGAAATGTTTATTGTCATGTAAGTCTTTCTGATTTTCACTTGCACGAAACGCAATGGACTAATTAGAATTAAAAAAATATTAAGACTTTATTTTGAGGACCAACAACAGGCCTAATGTTGTCCAAGTTGAACTGAAATCAGACTAGTTGACATACTTCTCACATTCGAAAAGCCAAGAGAGTTGGATTATATTGATTTTAAGATGAAATTTCATATCTAATCCAATATAGTATAAAGATTCAATATAAATTCAAATGAATATTTAGTCAAATAAAAATAAATTAAGATTTGATTCAAATTGATGAATCAAAAGAAATATCATCTTAAGAAGATATGTTAACAATTTTATATTAAAAATATAAAGAGATGTCTTCACATTTATAAAATAAATGAGTTAATTTATTTATCGTCAATTGATTTTGAATGGTAATATCATACTATATAATATAAAATCAGAATTCATAAAATATAAATGAGTATTTAATCTAATGAAAATAAAATTAAGATCAAATCCGAAATGGATGAATCCAATTGGGTTTGATAGGAATCTTATACTAATTTATTACTTTAAACATTACAAATTGGGGGTGGGAAGACCACGGACCCTACATAGAGGGCACTACTACTTTACTCTCAAATAAATAAGAGTCAAATATTGGTATTTTTTTATTTTAAATATCGATTTCAAGGATCGAACCCGTGACCGTGGAATGGAAATGGATTAACACCAAACTAGATAATCAGTCGTGCTACCGACCCATTAGACTCATTCAAATATCAATATCAAACCATGACCGTAGTATTGTACTGTATAGCCACAAAACAATAAAACCAACATATCACTAATTTTCCCTTTCGATATTTATGTAGATGTACCAAAAAGAGTAGCAATCTGATTGTTTGAAACTCAACCAATGAGCATATCCCTTTGGTATATAACATATTGATTCAGAATATTTATAATCGATAATCGCATTTAAAACGCTTAATTATCTAGACACATCAGGTTTAAGTAAGTAATAAAAGGCAAATAGTTGTACTTTTTTATTTGTCATTTGTTTTGAAAGTATGTCCTCTAATTTATTCACTTCGAAACAAAACAAAATTAAATAATTAATAAATAAATAAATTTCATGCTTATCGGTTACCCGATCTCTACCCTACCAATCCCGGAAAACCAACTTGTCTCGTATTAATTGTACAAGTTAATTTTATTATCAACAAATGAAAATGTACATTTTTTAAAAATAAAAATATATTCACGTTAATTTCGTGTACTTTATTCACAAATAATAAATTATTCGCAACGTGTATATGCCACGTAATTTCACATACCGTCACGCATTTAAATTAATCACATGACACGTACACAAAACATAATTCTCCATATATTAACTAATTATATGCATATTGATTTAATGTTTAAAATAGAAATACTTTTTTTTTAACAAAAAACTTTATTTAACAAAATTATAATAGTTATAAGTTTATGAAATTTTGCAATTATAATTTTTTGAACAAATTTGTGATTGGATATACTCATAAACATAGCTTAGCCGTTTAAATGTATTATAAACTTAACAAAAAAGCTTAAAACATCTTAACGTTAGTACACGTGTACATCAAACTAAAAATTATGAATGTTTAAAATTGTGAGTATTTATTTATTTATTTTTAGTACAACTCGGGAGAGTGGATTATAAACCCTATATAAACGGTGCAAGGAAGTAAATGAGAGTCAAATATCGATTTTCAGAATCAAATCTGCGATGGTTATGTTAAATTAGATTATCAATAAAAAAAATAGATGTGTCCAACATTTAAAGTGACTGTCATCTTTTGAAACTCGTAATTCAAAGTGTTTGACATTAAAAATGTTTGTCATCATATGTCTGCTTTAAAAAAAAAAAAAAAAAAATTATGTCCACTATCTAATATTCGTATTCTTAAAACTCACTGTTAGTCTGTTATCTATGCTTTTAATTGTAGTAGTGCAGCTCGCCACCAACCCTTTAAATAATTTAACATAATTTCAAGATGAATAAACTCATAATTTAAATTTAGATACACTTTTTTATGAACAAAATGTAGAATATCTACATTGTAATTTTTTAGCTATATGAATCGAACTTATTTTTTAGAACCTAACTTTTGAGTTATAGTATAAAATTTTTATTGACGTTAATATTTTACATAAATTAGATGACGATAGGTGTCAATACGAAGGAGTGATGTTTTTTCAAACGTAAATGTGAGTACTAAAAGTTTGAAAAATGGGAAATTCTAGAGGTATAAAATGTCAACCATCGTGGTCGATAAGGGAAAAAGTTGTATGTATAAAAATAATATTAAAAAACAAGACTATTAAAAATAAACGAGAGGGGAAGGAGTGAGAAAGTAAATATTAACTAGATATTGAAGGAAAAAACTTTAAGAAAATAACCTAAATAAAAAATAATCAATTTTTATTAGGTTAGGCCTTTCATTTGTAAGTTCAATTATTATTATGTACCCCACCCCCTTTCTTAAGTTGATTTCAAAAACTTAATCATGTATTACTAATACCTTTAAATCAAAGTAAATCAAACTTTTGGTGGTTTAAAATTTTCTCTATCCAAATATTTTAGCTCAAACTCATGGTAAATTACAAATTTATTATTCTTTTTTACTCAAACAAAGAGAAAGAGAATTCAAATATGTAAGATGCAAAGTGTCATTAAAATTATACTTTTAAAGTTTTTAAAGTCTTAGTGATTGATCAAAATTTTAATTTCATATCAAATAAGTTTATAAACATGGTTTCAAACAAAAAAACACTTAATATCCATAAGATTAAAAATACCCCCACGTATTATTTAAAAAATTAATTAACAATATGCAAAAAAAAAAAAATAATAATAATAATAATAATATATGATCTTAATTTTTTTAAGTTAAAAAAAAAAAAAAAAAACTTGACATGTATAGTGGTAAACCATTTGTTGGGTCATTAAAGCTAGATTAACGCAAGGTAAACCTCTCAAAACGCGTAACAGTATGGAAAATTCCTTTTCTATTTCTAGTTCAAACTTGTAGTGTCAGCAATAATTCATTCTCGGTTTTCAAATAATAAAGAAAAATAAAAAGGTAATCCTTTTTAATCGAGTGTAAATGCATTAAAAAAAAAAAAAAGGAAAATTACTATTTTTAGTCTTTACATTTGAGATCTAATTTCATTTTGATATTTAAATTTTAAAATTGAAGATCTTTATTTTTGACATCTCAATAATAATCATAATATATTTTAAAATGTACTTTTATACTTATTTAAAAAACAAAAAAATTGGGTGAAAACTAAAATTATTACATTATCAATATATTAAAATATAAAATTAATTCAATTATAATTTTAGTCAAATTACTTTATGTAATTAACAATTTTGCTATCTTAAAAATTAAAAATGAGTATGATTAAAATGTGAAAATTAAAAATATTCAATTTAAAAACTTATGAAAGTGTTTACATGAGATTTTGGATGAAGAATTATTTTGAGAAGTTAATTTTAGTAGTTAGAAATTTATATTCTTATAGAAGCTCCTTTTGAATGAGTTGTAACAAAAAATTCGTTTGAATGTTGTTTTTTTTTATAGAAGAGTTAGTGACAATAGCTTGTTTAGATGTATATTTTAAAATGAAAAATTATTTTGATTAGTTAAAAATAAATTATTTTGAGTACTTAAAAATGAATAGTTAGAAATGAGAAATTATTTTGAAAAGTTAGAAATAATGTCTTATTATGAGTAGTTACAATAGTTTGTTTGGTTGCGATTTTTTTTAATAATTAATAAATAATCAACCTAACGCATTTAATATGACAAAAAAACATTATAGATAAAATTGAAAAATACCTCAAAGATTAGGAATTCAACGTGAAGGAAAATAGCAAGCTGTTTCCTGTTTAGAAATTCCAAATAGTTTATTAGACTGAGATTTGTCCAATAATTATTTCAAAAGAAAGAGAAAAAAAGAAATAAAAAGAGATTTGTCCAATAATCTCACAAAACTGGGCCCCACGACGAAGCCACGCGGCAGATCCCAATTTCTATAAATACCAGTCCGTCTCTGCAGTAGGTGAGTGAAAATCAAAAATCAAAAATCAAAAACCAAAAACAAAAAAAGAAAAAGATTTTCAATTTTCAATTTTCAATTTGGGAAAAATCTTATCATTTCGATGCGATAATGGGTATGAAGAGGAAGATGACGTGGAAATCGATGATAGTTCCGAGTTGTTACAAGGCGTCGCACCGCCGGCTGTCGGAATCCGGCGACGACGAGCGGCGGCGGCGGGATTCGAAGAAAGGATCGTCGCAGAGGCTGTCGTTGTCGGACGCCAGTAATCCGAGCTCGCCGTTGTCGATGGACGACTTGTCGAATTCTCTCGTCGGACCGAAGCTTCATGTTTTTTCATTTGCAGAGCTTCGAAAAATCACTCACAATTTCGCCTCCTCGAATTTGCTCGGTGAAGGCGGGTTCGGCCCGGTTTACAAGGGGTTCGTTGATGACAAGATCAAACCCGGTTTGGATGCTCAGCCGGTCGCCGTTAAATTGCTCGATCTCGATGGATGTCAAGGCCATAAAGAATGGCTGGTAGGTTGCTTTAAATGGGTTTTAAAATTCTTCAAAAATAAAAAAAAATGGATTTTTAAAATTTTAATTTAGCATGTGATATATAATTGATTTTTTTTTTTTTTTTTGATGTTTTTGTAGGCAGAGATAATAATTCTGGGGCAAATGAGGCATCAAAATTTGGTAAAACTTATCGGTTATTGTTGGGAAGAAGAAAACAGACTTTTGGTTTACGAGTATATGGCAAGAAGCAGTTTAGAAAACCAGCTTTTCAGAAGTAAGCCCCTTTAATTGTTTTATTGATTTATGATTTAGGAAAACTTATAATTTAGTCCCTCAAATTAAAGTTTAATTCTTATCTAAAAAAATATATTTTATCCATATAATTTGCAAGAAATTAGAGTTTAGTCTATAAAATCTAATACACAACTTGCATATTTATCTGTCAATAAAGTGTTCATAGAAAAAAAAAAAAATTGATTGTGTAACATCCATATCTAGTATATTTTATCAATACCCAATTTTAATTTTTTTTTTTAGCACAAATTGAAGTAAGAGGATCACAAATACTATAAAGAGAGTATCATTATTCTCAAATAAGTGAGAGTCAAATATCGATTCTCGAAATTGAATCGGTGACGTGAACTGGTAAATCATCAGGTCACCGTCCATTTCAATTAAAATATGAGAATTGAACTTAGTGAGTTAAACTACTTTTTTTTTTCTCTCAAAATCTTAGGGTTTTTTTTAATGCATCAAAACCGTTTCAAATTACATTGACTAAATTATTTTAAAGTATAGTTCATATAAACTAGATTTATGTTTGAAGTGAATTTAGCTCAATTTATATAATAAATTTATTAACAATTAAAAAATTTGTGGTTAGATACTAAAAAAAGAATAATGAATTAATTAAATTAATCATCTAATTAACTAAACAAATACTTTGGAATAATTGTAGAGTATTCAGCGGCTTTGCCTTGGTCAACGAGGATGAAAATTGCCGTAGAAGCTGCCAAAGGCCTTCAATTCCTTCACGAAGCCGAGCCTCCTGTTATTTTCAGAGATTTCAAAACCTCCAATATTCTTTTGGATTCTGTAAGTTCCTTTTTTGCCCTTTTTAAAAATATGTGTTTTTATTTTGTTCAAAATCAAAATCAATGTTTGTAAAATGCTAATTATTTATGGGTTCCTCTAGGATTATACAACTAAGCTCTCCGATCTGGGGTTGGCTAAAGATGGTGTCGATTGCGAAGACCAACCGGACATGAATTGTATTATGGGTACTCAAGGCTATGCTGCTCCCGAATACGTTAAATATGGTACCTAAGCTCTTTTACCATCGTTGGGTTAAACTTATTTCATTTTATAAAATAAAATTCATTTATATTATATTTGAATGATTTGTTTTTAAAACTATGCCTCGTTTCTATAATTTTAAAAGTTTGGATATGACACTAAACTTTTTAATATGTTTAATATCGTAATTGAAATTGAATTTCAATTTTATTCATAAATGTTTTAAGATATTATTTGATGAAAATACTTATCCACTCTTAGAATCACATGTTTTTATTTTTTTTGCATTTCTCTCCCTATCAATTAAAGCCAATTTTTTTATTAAAAGTAAAAATATGTAGTTCGAATGTGGGTAAGTATTTCCAAAATGCTTACCTACCATTAGATAAATATTACTCTTATTTGATAGTCACAATATATTATTGTTTTTATTTTTGGAGCAAAACTTGGGTACATGTCAACAAATATCAAAGGTACTTATCTTATCATATTATGGAGTTTAAAAACAGCCACATCCCTCTCTTAAAAAAAAGAAATGAATTATAAAAAATGAAAAAAAAAGTAATGTGGCAATTTTTATACCTCATATAATGGGATAAGCATTTTTGGGAGCTTGTTGGCAAGTACGCAAGTATTTGAAATTCTATTAAAAAATGAATGGTTAAAAGAAAAGATAGAGATTAGGATTGAAAAGTTGGTAAAAAAAATAAGGTTTAATAGGTGTGTGGCTTTTGCTTGATTGTTTGTGATTGGATTTAATTCTATGGTATAAAAATAAATATTTGACTTTTACATTATTAGAAATCAACTTTACTTTTTATGCAAAGTTTACGGTTTCTTTTCATATATATATATATATGAACAAATGGGCTTCGGTCAACAAACAATGAAAAAAAACAAACAAGGATGTTATATAAATAAAAGTAAGGATACTTCTATATATATATATATATATAATATTGAATAAGGATAAAATTTGAACTACGCTGAATTAAACCATGCGATGAAAATCCTAAATAAACTGTTATTTTATAGTTTCTTGGCGGCACCTAACGCAATTGAACAAATATTTTGCAGGCCATTTAACGACAACGAGTGACGTGTACAGTTACGGCGTCGTTTTGCTAGAGTTGCTGACGGGGCAGCCGTCTATGGACAAAAAAACCGGCGAGTTTTTAGTGGATTGGGCCAAGCCACTTCTAAAAGACTCGAAACGGCTCAACCGAGTCATGGACCCAAGGCTCGAGGGGCTGTACTCGGCCGACGGCGCTCGTAAGGCCGCCGCCTTGGCCCACAGATGCCTGAGCCGCAACCCCAAGCGGCGGCCGTCGGTGACGGAAGTCGTCAACGTTTTGAAGTCCTTGCAGGATTTTAACGACGTGTTCACGGCGCCGTTTGTCTACGTGGTGGAGGATTGCGACACGGAGGAGAAGAGGAGAGAAGAAAAAGGTATTGAAGGCAATGGGCTGGGCCTGGGCTGGAAAAACTGGAGGCCCATTTCAGTATGATTTTTTAGATTAAATAGAAATTAATTGGGATCAAATGAATCCCTATATTATTTTGTTTTTGTTTGTTCATTTTTATTAACCTTTCTTCTTGACCTTTTGGGAGAAATCATGAGGTGGTTGAAGAAGGTTTCTGAAAGTACATGGAATACTTGTAGATAAAATTGTTAGTGTTTTATACCTTTGTAAGTGGTATGAATTCAAATAGACAATTTATATGGAAGAAGAAAAGAAAGTTCAAAGTTTTATGTGATGCTATATAAATAAAATTCACCATTACAGTTTTATTTGTTAGTGTAACTTAGTTGTCACATAAATACGTGATTTCGTAAAAAGATTCATATAGAGAGAGAGAGAGAGAGAGAGAAAATCCCACAATTAAGTATTTAATTTTGTAATGCTTTTTTTTTTTAGTTTACCAATCAATTAAGAATTGCATTTATTAGTTTTAAGTATATTTAGTTGAATATTCCATTATAAAAAAAGTTAGTGGCATGTTGACTTGCTTGTAATATAATTTAATATTTTTTTATTTGATTTTCATTTTATTTGAAAGCATTAATATTCTACCAAGTGTATATTGCCCATTTACCCGATGTATAAAAATGAACAAAGTTAAATATTAATATTTACCAACTCATTTGGAGACTTTTTTTCATAGTAACGTTGGAGAATAAAATTTACCCTTTTAAAAAATAAAAATCTACAACAATTAGAGTTGGGATGATTCAAACCCATTACATCTTGATTATTGAGTATACATCGATATGACTGAACTATTATTCTAGTTGGCAATTTCGTTTATTTATTCGAGTACAAAAGGTTTGAAAACTCAAATCATAGACTTTATTTACTAATACATTTAATAAACATGCTCACATTTTTTTTTCTTTTCTTTTTTTTTAAAATTTTTAATATTGATATACTCACTTTCGCCCAATCCCATTTGTTATAGTAATAGAAATAGGTGTGTTTAGGGCATTGATTTGGTTATGATAGACGGAAAATTATGATAAACGGTTGATTATTATAAACGGTGTTTGAGAATCAAGTTATTATAACAAGAGTTGCGATAAACAGTGTTTGAGGAACTGGTTATTGTAACAAAAAATAATATATGTAAGATTTAGATAAACGAACACGCAGATTTAGATAAACGGATACGTAGGTTTAGGTAACCACCGATTATTATAAACGGTGGAGCAAACATGAGTTGGATTATTATAACCAACCCAACCGTTTACATAGACGGGGCTTAAACATGCCCTTGATTTAGGGTAAAACTCTCCTCCCACTTGTGTAACTTACAAGTAACTTTACAAATTTTACTTTTTTTCATATTAGTTGTCATTATCTATTTGAAATTAATTTTATAAAAGAAAATCGGATATAAGAATTGAACTTATTAATGTTCAGATCTTTCTAATTTATTGATAAGGTAGACGAACGAACCACTAAAAGCAAATCACTTTCATATTAGGATACATGAATTTTAAAGGATTGACAAAAAAATTGGACATTGGATCGGATTAAAAACCGAAACGAATCAATTAAAACCGAACCAATAGTTCTATACTTTATTGGACATTGAATCGAATCCATTTTTTGAAAATCGAAGATATTAGTTTGGTTGTCAATTTGGCACAAAACTGACTGAAATCACCTCTATGTGTAAGTAAGCTCTACCTTCCAAAAAAAAATTATATACATTTTACTATGTTCATTTATAAAATGAATTTTTGTTAAACTCAATAATACCACATTATCAAAATGGAGAAGGAGAGTTTTTTTTTTAATACAAGTTGGAAAATGAGAGAACATATATTTTATAAAAAGATTATTGGTGCTTTCAAACTCGTAACGAGTTAGACGTGAATTACCATAGAACAATAAAATCATTGGGCCATCCTCCCCAAAACTTAAAATGTTAAATTTTTAGGGAACAAAATTCTCGTGTTTTGGCATGAATCGGACCCTAAACTAAATGACTCCGGTCGAGAAAAAGCGTGAAGAACGTCGACGCACAAGAATGAGATTAAGGAACCCGTTGCATTAATTTTCGTCAATCTGTGTTGGCGCGCTTAGAAAAACCGTCGCCGGAAAATTGTAGCCATTGTGCCTTTCGTTCGAGTTCTCACGGCGGTTATTGCCGGAATGTTCTGTTATGATTGTTTAAATCGAATGAAGCAGGGTTACAGCTAAAAGAGATTGAAAATTACAATAATAATGAAGAGGAAGAAGAGAAAGAATGACACAGTGATTTTACGTGGAA